>CAUYQV010097821.1:0-29760 GCA_963574575.1 Galagoides demidoff
CAATGTGTCTTGGAGAACCTCAGTTGGAGTTGTGGTGACCTGGGGTCTGATATCCCTCTGAGAGGAGTGTGTCAAAATCTTTGGTGATATTTGGAAAATGTTCATTTATCATATTCTGTAGTATGGCTTCCATTCTTCTGGGGCGTTCTTCTTCCCTTTCTGGGATACCTATAACTCATATGTTTAAATGCTTCATAAAGTCCCATAATTCTGTCAGTGAACATTCTGCTTTCTCTTTCTGTTTTTCTGCCTCTTTAACTATCTGAGTTATCTCAAGAGCTTTATCCTCTACCTCTGAGATTCTTTCTTCTGCATGTTCTAATCTGTTGTTGATACTTTCTATTGCATTTTTAATTTTTCTAATTGACTGCTTCAGTTCCTTGAGCTCTGCTATGTCCTTTCTATATTCTTCATATCATTCATCTCTTATTCGATTCTGTTTTTGGATTTCCTTTTGGTTATTTTCCACTTTATCAGCAGTTTCCTTCATTGTTTTCATCATCTGTTGTTGCATGAGGGTTTTGGGAGGGACAGGTAGCTTCACCACAGGTGTAAGCTCACCCTTGGAATTATTATTATGATAGAGACAGATTACCCGCTCTTTGGTGGCAAGTAGCAAAGCTTTATTGTTCACAACCACTTTTTTTTTTTTTTGAGACGGAGCCTCAAGCTATCCCCTGGGTAAAGTGCCATGGCATCACAGCTCACAGCATCCTCCAACTCCTGGGTTCAAGCGAGTCTCCCACCTCAGCCTCCCAAGTAGCTGGGACCACAGGCACCCGCCACAACGCCCAGCCATTTTTTGGTTGCAGCCATTATTGTTGTTTGGCGGGCCTGGGTTGGGGATTCGAACCCACCACCTTAGGTGTACGTGACTGGCGCCTTAGCCGATTGAGCCACAGGCTCCGAGCCCACAACCACTTTTTATAGTTGGCTGGTCACGTACACTTTATTAGCTAACAAACAAAGCATTCATACTACTTTTCTAAAGTTAGTTCAACCTTCAAAGACACAAAGTTTGAAACCTCAAGACAGCTGCAAAAGGGAGTACATCTAGAGACTTGAGATTACCAAGAGGGGAGTAAAGCTTTGGAGTTTTACTATGCACTCATTGTATTACAGAAATCAGGTTTATGGCTCCTGTTTCTACATAACCTGGAGGCCAAGCAGTTTTCCAGTAAGTGAATACACGCCCATCAGCCTCTAGGCTGTGTCTCTCTAGGAAGGTTTTTAACCCTTTCCTCACAGGCTTAACAGCCACATAGCCAGAGTCACTGAAGATGGGTTTTTAGGCCCAAACCTTCAGGCCCTGTTCTATGTTGACCAAGGTTACTGGGTCTTCAACAGAGTTGTGTTCCACAAAAGTCTGTCTGCCTGCTTCTGGAGTTTAAAGTGAACACACAGTATGTAGGGTTTTATTCCACAGTCTGTATTCTAAATTCCCTTTCTGTCATTTTTAACATTTCTTTATAGGTGGAATCCTCTGCAATAGCTACCTCATGGTCCCTTGGGGGGTTAATCCGGACTGGTTTTTCATGTCACCAGAATTTTTCTGCTGATTCTTCCTCATAAGTGTTTTCTTTTATTTGTTTCTTTGCCCTAATTTTCCTCTCACTTCCTCTTGCTCTATAAGTTGCCGTGCCTCTGGCAAGGATTTTGATGAGTTAGCTGCCAGTGGGATTAGACCAAAGGTTTGAACTCACTGAACCACTTGCCTGTTCCACTGCTTTTGTCCGACTCACGGTGTCTGGAAGTCTCTCACTGACTCCCTGTGTCCCCAAGGAGATGTTTCTGGGCAGATTCCACCAGCCAGAGATGCCTGAAGTCTTCTCTTCCCAGTCTCACTGTGCCCAGTTGCAAGGAAGCTGTTACTCGGCCACCATCTTGTTCCTCCCCCTGATGTCAAAAATTTTTCATATGTTTCTTTGCCATTTATTTGTGTCCTTTTTTTTTTTTTTTTTTGAGACAGAGTCTCAAGCTGTCACCCTGGGTAGAGTGCTGTAGCATCACAGCTCACAGCAGCCTCAAACTCTTGGGCTTAAGTGATTCTCTTGCCTTACCCTCCCAAGTAGCAGGGAATACAGGTGCCCACCACAACACCTAGCTATTCTTTTTGTTGTTGCAGTTGTCATTGTTGTTTTAGCTGGCATGGGCTGGGTTTGAACCCACCAGCCTCAGTGTATGTGACTGGCACCCTACCCACTGAGCTATGGGTGCCACTTATTTGTGTTCTTGTGGAAAATGTCCATTTATGTTCTTAGCCCCCTTTTCATTTTATTTTGTAAATTTTTTGAGACAGAGTCTCACTGTGTCACCCTCGGTAGAGTGCCCTGGCATCACAGCTCACAGCAACCTCCAACTCTTGGGCCTTTTTTTTTTGAGACAGAGCCTCAAGCTGTCCCCGTGGGTAGAGTGCCATGGCATCATAGCTCACAGCAACCTCCAACTCCTGGGCTCAAGCAAGTCTCTTGCCTCAGTCTCCTAAGTAGCTGGGACCATAGGCACCCACCACAACGCCCGGCTATTTTTTGGTTGCAGCTGTCGTTGTCATCTGGTGGGCCTCGGCTGGATTTGAACCTGCCACCT
The DNA here is from genome assembly GCA_963574575.1 of Galagoides demidoff. Classification (NCBI taxonomy): domain Eukaryota; kingdom Metazoa; phylum Chordata; class Mammalia; order Primates; family Galagidae; genus Galagoides; species Galagoides demidoff. Next base: position 2,587 of record CAUYQV010097821.1, read on the forward strand.
TAGGTGTATGTGGCTGGTGCCTTAGCCACCTGAGCCACAGGGGCCGAGCCCAACTCTTGAGCTTGAACGATTCTCTTGCCTCAGCCTCCTGATGCTCTTAGCCCCTTTTTAATGGGATTAATTTGAGTATTTGTTGAGTTGTTTGAGTTCCAGGTAAATTCTAGAGAGCATTCTACTGTTTCATGTATAGTTTGTAAATACTTACTCTATTAATTAATTCCTTTGCCATGTAAAACTTTTGCATTTTATGTCCCATTTATCTGTTTTTGTTTTCTGTGCGTTTGAGATCTTAATCATGGATTCTTTGCCCAAGAACAATGTCCAGAAAAGTTTTACCTAGGCTTTCTTCTATTGTTTTTTTAGTTTCAGAACTTACATTTAAGTCTGTAATTCATCTTGTGTTGATATCTGTACATGGTGTGGGTGCGCTTTTTTGTGCATCCTCACCAGCACAGGGAGTTTTCTTTTTATCAATTTTGGCCAATTAGGTGGGTGTAGTGTCAAGAACTATGAAGGTTCTAAGATTTTCCTACACTTAAAAGCAAGTCAGTTAGCATTACCATTTCAAGGAGGCTTTCAAGAGACACAAGACTCCTATTTCAGAGACAAAGGACATTATTCCTCCCTGAAAAAACAAGAGCCAGAATTTCATGTTCCCAGCAGTTTCAGCTTTCCTTCCAAGTCCCATGAGTGTGATGCAGGTGGGTCTAAATAGATGACTACTTGTATAGTGGGTTGCATTATAGGAGAAAATCACCATACTTTGGGGGATCACCACTTTTATAGAAACCAAGTTCAGATCAGTTCTTTGTCTCTGGGGAAGATTACCTCACTTTTCATAGCTGTTGCTTGCAAAAACAACCCTGAGAAATAGGTCTAGTAAAGAATAGTCAGGGATTTGCATTCCTGGCATACACAGAAGGCAGGATTATGGGCACGTAGAGTTTATGGCAGATTTTCTCTCCCAACATGGAGGGTTGTATTAGTTGCTGAACACTTCTAATAGCTACCTATAGAATATAAAGTAAAACCAAAATTCTTCACCAGGGTCTAGTATGCCACCACTACTTGGCACAGTAGTAAACAAATACAAGCAAGAGGAGGCTATGTAACTGTGGTATTGTAAGGCTTTCTTTACATACTAATAAGGTTAGGTCCTGAGTCCTGACAGAGCATGCCCTACTATTCTATGAAACTAATACTACAGTAGCAAAACTATTTATTCCAGCATTTTGTTCTTCACTGTGCTGACTCATTGAGCACTGCGTATCCAGCAAGCCTCAAAAGGAAAAGGAACATGATACAATAGCTATTCTATTCTATTAGACTTCTATGCTTAGATTTTTATACATCTTGTATACCCTATACTTGCCCAAGTCAGCAAGAAACCAGTTGTTAAAGCCGTCCTAAGCCACTTCCCATTCATCATTCTTGCCAATCTCTAATACAAACAACCTTATGTGCAATGCCACTTCTTAGAAGTATTCCAGCTGATGAATGATATATGAAGTACAGAATTAGAGTACCAAGTTTGCGATCCCTAAGAAAATAATAAATCTTGGAAATGGTCATCTGCAGAGGCTAAAGTCACAAAGGAGAGACTGCTAAAGATTATGTTTCTTCTGATGGAAATATTTACAACCACCTATGAAGTCAGTTTTGCTATGAAATATTGCTGACAGTGCCCACCAAATCTGTTTTAACAGATCTGTTAGCTATTACTAACAATGTATGGAAAATACAGAGGATAAAATAACATGTTAAATAACACCTATAGGAAATAATCAGCAAACTCAGGATGGGAAATAAGCAACTTGTTGTCACCAATAAATAAATTGCAAGCAATAAAAAGGGAACACATATAAACCAAAATGCACTAACTGCAAGATATGGACCATTAAGGTAGAAACTGGGGTGGGGTGTTGGCAAGAGACAGTTGCTTTTGAATGTAAATTCTTCTTACTTGAATTTTTGAACACGGTATGTGATGTAGGTACAAGGAATGAAGGACTGAATGTCAAGCAGAATGAACATGTGGAGATCATTTTGATTTATGCACAACATGCTCAGTAGAAAAAAGAGTTAGAATGCAGCAAGAAGTGAGAGGTGGAGGGAGAACATTGTTTGGCAGTGGAGTAGCTTTGAATGTGTCTAGATGGCAGTGAACTAGTAGAGAGTGAAACATTGCACATGTGGAAGACAGAGAAATAAAGATGGAGGAACAATGAGACAGTGGGGGGAGGGTGAAATTCAGATGGCAGGTGGAAGAATTGGCCTTGGATGAACAGCTAGACTCCTTCTTTGTAACAGGAGGAAAGGGAGTCAGAATGGATGCAAATAAGAATAAGAGAAAATATTGCCTGTTGGGAAATATTGAGGAGCTCCCCATCTGACAGTGTCCATGTTCACCTCACCCTTCTTCCTAGACCTAATATTTGTTTCTACTCTGCTTACCAGGAACCCCAGGTCTCATTGTCCCAGTGCTGACCCAGAGGGCAGGGCCTTATTTTCTCAGATTCCTCTTTCCATCTTAGACGATCAAAGGCTAAAGGCCAAGAGAGATGTACAACCCATGTGCCTTCACTTCTCCACTGAAAATTCTCCTAAAGCTTCTTGATGATTTGACAATTCTTAAATCCTAAGGGATTTTCTCAGTGATCATAGTTATCAAAATCTGTGCTGCTTTGAGTTTTTGTATCTTTCACCTGGGCTGCTGGGAGTGATCCCTGTTCAGGTTCACTGAGCCCAAACTGTTCTCTTTCCTCCTTGGAGCCCTAGGACGTAGAAAGCAGAGGAAGTATTTTCCTACAAACCTGTACCTTCTTCTTTTAAGCCTCCCAGGGTTTAGCCTGCTTTATTTTCTATGCCGTGATTAACCAATTTCTAGGAGAATAATATGAGAATATCCAGTGTCTATTTCTGTTCCTCCCAAGTTACCACTATGAAATAAATTGGTCTGATGCTGGTGTATTCTTCAAGGTCTGAGCTTTCACTCTGTTATGCATATTGTTCAATTACATAATTTTTCCTTCTTTTTCAAAATTGATTAGTTAGGGTTGGTGCCCTTAGCACAGTGGTCACATACACCAAGGTTTGAACCCAGCCTGGGCCAGCTAAACAACAATGACAACTGCAACAACAACAACAAAAAAAAAAATAGCCAGACATTGTGGCAGGCACCTGTAGTCCCAGCTACTTGGGAGGCTGAGGCAAGAGAATCGCTTAAGCCTAAGAGTTGGAGATTGCTGTGAGCTGTGAAACCATGGCATTCTACCCGGGGCAACTCTGTCTCAAAAACAAAATAAACAAACAAAAAATTAACTAGTTAATTGTTAAAATTTGAATAGGTTTAGGGGATACAAGAGTTTTTTGTTACATGAATGAATTATATGAAAATAAAGTCAGGGCTTTTAAAGTCCTGTTCACCAGAACAATGTACAAGGTACTCGACAGGTAATTTTTTATTCCTCACCATATCCTTCCCTCTTTGTTAGTTTCCAATATCTGTTAAACTAGTTTTTTGTTGTTGTTGTTGTTGTTTGTTTGTTTAAGAGACAGAGTCTCATTTTTTCGCCCTTGGTAGAGTGCTGTGGCGTCACAGTTCACAGCAACCTCCAGCTCTTGGTCTTAGGCAATTCTGTTGCCTCAGCCTCCCAAGTAGCTGAGAGGTTAAACTAGTTTTTGACCATATATACCCATAAATCAACTCCCACTCATAAGTGAGAACATGTGGCATTTGTTCTTCATTTCCTAGGGTATTTCACTTTATAAGATAGTGATCTCCTGTTCCATCCAAGTTGCTGCAAAAGACATTATTTCATTCTTTGTTATGATTGAGTAGTACTGACATTGTCTTTATCCTCTTATTGTTTGATGGGCACTTAGGTTGATCCCATATCTCTGCAATTGTGAATTGTGGTGCAATACACATTTATGTGCAGGTGTATTTTTTATATGTATAATGACTTATTTTCCTTTGGGTAGATACCCAGTAGTGGAATTGGTGGATCGAATGGAGATATGCCATTAATAGATCAAAAAACAATAGATGTTGGTGTAGATGTACTTATTAATGATAACCTTTCTGACATGGGAAGGTGTTATCACATTGTCGTGTTAATTTGCATTCCCATAATAATTAATGATGTTGAGCATCTCTTCATGTTATTTTAGCCATTTGTGTGTCTTCTTTTGCAAAATATCTGTTCATATTATTTTCCCACTTTTTTTTTTTTTTTTGAGACAAAGCCTCAAGCTGTCACCCTGGGTAGAGTGTCATGGCATCACAGCTCACAGCAACCTCTAACTCCTGGGCTCAAGTGAGTCTCCTGCCTCTGCCTTCCAAGTAGCTGGGACTATAGGCGCCTGCCACAATGCCCGGCTATTTTTTGGTTGCAGCCGTCATTGTTGTTTGGCGGGCCCAGGCTGGATTCAAACCTGCTAGCTCAGGTGTATGTGGCTGGTGCCTTAGCTGCTTGAGCCACAGGCGCTGAGCCTATTTTCCCACTTTTTAAGCTGGTTATTTTTTCTTTTCTTGCTCATTTGTTTGAGTCCTGTGTAGATTCTGGTATTAGTCCTCTGCCAGATATATAGTTTTCAAACATTTTCTCCCATTCTATTGGTTTTCTGTTTACCCTGTTGTCAGGCAGAAACTTTTTAGTTTAATTAAATTCTGTTTTAAAAATTTTGTTATAGCTGTATCTGCTTTTCAGGTCTTAGTCATAAATTATTTGCCTAAGCCAATGTCCAGAAGGGTTTTTCTTATGTTTTTTTTTCTAAAATTTTTATGATTTTAGGTCCTACATATAAGTCTTCAATTCAACTTGAGTTTATTTTTGTGTATGTTGAGAAACAGGGATCTAGTTTTATTCTACTGTAATTTTCCCAGCACCATATATTGAATAGCTATGCTTTTATTTGTTTTGTTGACAATCAGTTGGTTATAGGTATATGATTTTATTTCTGGGTTCTCTAGTTTGTTCCATTGATCTGTGTATCTGTCTTTATATCAGTACTATGCTGTTTTGATTATTATAGACTTGTATAATTTGAAATCAGTTAAAATGCCTAAAGTTTTTCTCTTTTTGGTTAGGATTGTCTTGGCCATTTGGGCTCTTTTTTTATTCCATATAAAATTTAGGATTTTTTTTTTTTTTTAGTTCTGTGAAAAACATTGGTATTTTGATGGGAATTGCACTGAATCTGTAAGTCGTGCTAGACAGTATGGATCTTCAACTGTAGTGATTCTTCTAATTCATGATCCTGGGATGTCCTTCCACTTATCTTTGTCATCTATGATTTTTTTCATCAGCATTTTGTCATTCTCCTCGTAGAGATCTTTCCCTTCCTTGGTTAAATATATTCGTAGGTATTTTATTTTCTTTGCAACTATTGTAAATGGTATTGAGTTCTTGATTTGACTCTCAGCTGTTAAGCTTGCATAGAAATGCTACTGATTTGCATACATTCATTTTATAATCTGAGACTTTACTGAATTTAATAATTCTAGGAGTCTTTGGATTTTCTTGGTATAAGATCATATCATTGGCAAATAGGGATAGTTTGGCCTTCTCTTTTCTGATTTGGATGCCTTTCATTTCTTTCTCTTTCCTGAATACTCTGACTAGGACGTCAGTACTATCTTGGATAGAAGTGGTGACAATGGACAAACCCCTCTTGTTCTAATTCTTAGGGGGAATGTTTTGAACTTTTGGTCATTCAGTATGATGTTGGCTGTGAGTTTGTCATATATGGCTTTTATTATTTTGAGATATGTTCCGTCTATGCCTAGTTCTTTTGAGTTTTTATCATAAAGGGGTACTGAATTTTATCAAATGCTTTTCTTACATCTATTGAGATGGTCATATGTCTTTTGTTTTTAATTCTGTTTATGTGGTAGGTCTCATTTATTGATTTGCATATGCTGAACCATCTTTGAATCCCTGGAATGAAACCAACTTAATTATGGTAAATTATCTTTTTGACGTGTTGTTAAACTTGGTTTGCTAGTATTTTTCTGGTTTTTTTAAAAATCTATGTTCATGAGGAATATTGGTCTGTAGTTTTGTTGTCATTGTTATATCCTTTGCTGGTTTTGGTATCATGGTAATACTAGTGTCATAGAATATGTTAGGGAAGATTCTTTCCTTGCCAATATTATGTAACAGTTTCAGTAAGATAAGTGACAATTCTTCTTTGTAGGTCTGTTGGAACTCAGCTGTGAATCTATCTGGTCCTGGGCTTTTTTGTTGTCATTGTTGTTAGATTTTTGTATTACTGTTTCAGTCTTGTTACTAATTATTGGTGTTCAGGATTTCTATTTCTTCTGATTCAAGGTTAGGAAGTTGTGTATTTCCAAAATTTATCCATTTCCTCTAGGTTTTATAGTTTGTGTGCATAGAAGTTTTCATAGTATTTTTGGAATGATTTTTTGTATGTGGGTGGAACAATTTTTGATTAAACTTATTTGAAACCTTTCTCTTCTATTCTTGGTTAATCTAGCTAGTAGTCTGTCACTTTTGTTTATTGTCTCAAAGAACCAACTTTTGGTTTTATAGAGGTTTTAATTTTTTTGTTTGTTTCAAATTCTTTTAGTTTTGGTCTAGTCTTTGTAATTTCTTATCTTTTGCTAGCTTTTAATGTTCTGTGAACTTCTCTCTTAGAACTGTCTTTCCTGTATCCCAAGGATTATGGTAACATTTGTTGCATTTGTCATTCAATTTGAAAGTTTTTTTATTGTCAATCTTGATTTCATCATTGACCCAAGGACCATTCAGCAGCAAGTCATTTAATTTCTATGTGTTTCTGTGATTTGACAGTTCCTATTGGAATTGATTTCTAGTTTTGTTCCACTGTAATCTGAGAAGATACATGGTAAGATTTCCTTTTTTCTTTTTTAATTTTCTGAGACTTGTTTTGCGGCCTAATATATGATTTGTCTTAGAAAATGTTTCATGTTAGCCAGGCATTGTGGCAGGCACCTGTAGTCCCAGCTACTTGGGAGGTTGAGGCAAGAGATTTGCTTGAGCCCAAGCGTTTGAGGTTGCCGTGAGCTGTAATGCCATAGCACTCTACTGAGGGTGACACAGTAAGACTCTGTCTCAAAAAAAGAAAGAAAGAAAAGAAAATGTTTCATGTGCTTGATGTATGTTTATTCTGCAGGTTTGTGGGAGAATATTCTGTAAATGTCTAGTAGGGCCATTTGTTATATACTCCCATTTACATTCAGTGTTTCTTTGTTGATTTTTCTGCCTTGGTGATCCGTCTAAATCTGCCAGTAGAGTATTGAAGTTTCCCACTATTATTATATTACTGTTTATTTCTTTCCTGACATTTAGTGGTATTTGTTTTATGAATCTGGGAGCTCCTGCCTTATGTGCGTATATATTTAGGATTGCTATATATTCTTGTTGCATTGATCCCTTTATCATTATGTAATGACATCTTTGTCTATTTTTTTACTGTTGTTGGTTTAAAGTTTATCTGATAATTTTGCTTTATATATCTTTAGATATGCTATTAGGTACATTTGGTTTTAGAGTTTTAATTCTATTGGGTTTTGCTTTATATATTTTGAAGATATGTTCCATAGTACATACAAATGTAATAATTATCACAACTCCTTAGCATGTTTTTAAAATCTTATGGAATATTACTTTTTGTCTCTAATTATAATTTTTATGTTAAATTTTTTCTTTCTTTGTCTCACATAGGTTTAGCTACATTAGCTTTCTTCCTGTGAATGCTAACCAGAATTATCCATTACTTATTTTCAATATTTTGTCTTTATGTATTAGATATGTCTCTTGTAAACAGCACATGGCAAGGGTTTTTCTTTTAAAAACTAATCTCAACTCAGGTCCCATAGCTCACCAGTTTGTGCACCAGCCACATACACTGGGGCTAGCGGGTTTGAACCTGGCACAGCCTGCTGAAAAACAATGACAACTACAACAACAACAACAAAAATAGCTGGGTGTTGTGGCAGGCACCTGTAGTCCCAGCTACTTGGAAAGCTGAGGCAAGAGAATCACTTAAGCCCAAGAGTTTGAGGTTGCTGTGAGTTGTGATGCCATGGCACTCTATCAAGGGTGACATATTAAGACTCTGTTTCAAAAATAAATAAATAAATAAAATTTTTTAAAGTCTGAAAGCATTGTCTTTTTATTTTATTAAATCATAGCTGCATACATTAATGCAATAATGGGGTACAATGTGCTGGTTTTATATAGCATTTGAAATATTTTCATCAAACTGATTAACATAGCCTTCACTGCATTTTCTTAATTATTGTGTTAAGACATTTATGTTCTACACTTAGTAAATTTAACATGTACCCTTATAAAATGCAGTGTAGGTGTGGTCCCACCAATTACCCTTCTTCTGCCCATTCTCTCCCCTCCCCTGCCTCTCCTCTTTCCCCTTCTTCTTGGGCTATAGTTGGGTTATAGCTTTCATATGAAAGCTATAAATTGGTTTCATAGTAGGGCTGAATACATTCGGTACTGGTCCTAAATCTAGTGGTACAAATACATTAAAACAATGCTTATCTTTTACTTAATTTTTGTTTTTTTATTTTCCCATTTTCTAGGAATGTTTTCCATTTACCCTATTTGACAAAAGTAATATAAAGTATGCTTTAATACTAACAAATATAAAAAAAAAGATTCAAAGTTAAAAAAATTAAATAAATAAATAAAATAAAATTGTTATTTCTATAGAATTTGAGTCCCTCATCTTCTATTTTGTGCCCTGTTATACATGTTGCATTTATTTATTAGGAAGTTATAACAACTATATAGATATAGTGATATAAAGTTTCTCTCTAAATTAACTAAGGGAAAAAAGGAAAAATACATATTTTATACTATTTTTTATAATTACATAATTACATTTATCAAAGATTTTTCTTTTAAGTGTACTCAATTTACTTTCTGGTATCACTTACATTCTCTGTGAAGGATGACTTTTTGTATTTCTTATGAAGTGAGCATAGGAACCAATTCACTCAGGTTTAGTTCATAAATATTTGTTTATAACCTTCATATATTATGTTTTTTCCTCACTGATTAGAGGGTACAGAGCACCTCACATTATTCTCCAGATACACATTTTGATTGTCTACATTTATTTATATTTCCCAGAATGCAAATATGAGATGTCCAAATCAAGGGGATAATTTTATTACTTATATCAATAACCAGCCAAGGAGAGGACCCAACCATTATGAGTCTAGGAATTTACATAAATGGCTTGCATGAGTCGTCTTCTCTAGCTAAGAAAGGTAAAAATACTAGTGTCCCTAAGAAAACAAATTCTTTATGGAAATAAAGCCCTTTGTATCTTGCCCATTGAAATAAAAATATATCTCTCCAGTAGGGTTTTTAAGATGAATATCTAGTTTATAGTCCTTAAAATGTCCCAACTGTTCTGGCCTTTATCCCTCTTTGAAATGAAAATATATTATCTTCAGGGAGGTAATTCTTTCTGAAATTTTCTTCACTATTTAATCATTTTTTTAAATTTCAAAATATTGAGTATATGTGTTTTTATTACATGGATATCTGGTATAGTGCTTCAGTCAGGCATTTTGGTGAGCCAATGACCAGAAGAGTGTTCACTGTATCTGATAAGTTTTTGTCCTACACTCCCCTCCTTGATTTCTCATGTCCTTTATATCACTTTGTGCTTGTGTATACCCATCATTAACTCCCACTGACCTGTGAGAATATAAGGTGTTTGGTTTTCTAAACACTTCACTTGGGATAAGGGTTTCCAGTTCCATCCATTTTGCAACAAAAGATATTAATCCATTCACTTTTTATGGTTTAGTAGTACTCTGTGTGTGTGTTTAACCACTCAGGAATTAAAGGACACTTAACTTGACTGTACATCTTTGCAACTGTGAATTGTGCTGTGATAAATATTTGAGTGCAGATGTCTTTTTGATAAAATGGCTTCGTTTCCTTTGAGTATATTCCCAGCAATGGGATCACTATATTGAATGGTAGATCTACATTTATTTCATTGCTGTATTGAATGGTAGCTCTATATTTATTTCATTGGGAAATCTCCATATTGTTTTCCAAGACGTTGTGCTAATTGAAGTCCCACCAACAATGTGTAAGTGTTCCTTTCTCTGTGCATCCATGCCAGAAATTTTTTTTTAACTTTTAAAGATTGCCATTCCAATAGGGGCAAGGAGATATCTCATTTTAATTATAATTTGCATTCGCCTGATGAGTAGTAGTGTTGAAATTTTTTTATATGTTAATTTTAGAATTTTCCCATCTTTTGAGAAACTTCCATTTATGTCATTTGCCCACTTATTTTATGAGATTTTTCCTTGCTGACCTGAGCTCTTTGTGGATTCTGGATATCAGTCCTTTGTCAGATTTACAGCTTGTGAATAATTCTGTAGGTTGTGTGTTCACTCATACCTTTCCTCCTAAAGACTTGTAGTGGACAAAGGGTGCTCAGACTCTGCTCCTTGCCCAGTAGTCCTCCCCAGTGACACTCTACAGGAGAGCAAGGCACACTTCCAAGCAGAAGGACATTAAGTTTGCTTAAACACTCCATGTGCAACTCAGGATCTGTCACTGTTTAATATCCTGTGTTTATCTTTCAACCAAGGCTCCAATTTATTCTGCTCAAAAATCCTTAACATGCAAAAAGTTAAAACTATTCATATTGTTTCTAACAACCAATAATATATGTTTAATTTACTTAATTTACTAATTGTTGATTTTTTTAAGGCTAGAAATACATTGAGATAAGATTGGGACACGTTTTCCTCTTCTTTTTAATTGTACTGCCTAGTTCTCAGCTACTAGAAACCATAACTCAGGATAATAATAGCATTGCCACTACAGTTAGAATGTCAGTCTATAACAGGGGTCCTCTCCTCAAACTTTTCAAACAGGGAGCCAGTTCACTCCCTCAGACCAGTGGAGGGCCAGACTGCAGGCCCCAGGAGGAGTTGGCTGCCAAGCAGGACAGGCAGCAGTAGCAAAAACACCCGTTGGACTGGATAAATGTCCTAGGCTGGCTGCATGTGGCCCACGGGCCATAGTTTGAGGATGCCTGGTCTATAACAAACATTGCCTTTGGCAATTCATAATCTCTCTGAGCCTCAGTGTCTTAATCTTGGGAATTAAATTGTTGTCTAAATGATCAAAATCCCCTTTGGTAAAATTCCATGAATTGTTAAATATAGAGCAGGCTCATTTAAAACAAAACAAAATAAAACAGAACAAAAAAGCATTTCAACTATTACATGCTCAACTCAATATTTTATCATGCACTTCATAATTTATTTTAAATATTTCATGTAATAAATGTGGTGATAATATGAGTAAAAATAAAGCCTCTCAACAAATTTTAGAGTAGTTTCCAATTTAGGAGTGGTTAATCAAGTTATCTCAAAAATTTGGGAAAGTGCTTTTGTTAACAGAGTTGTCAGTCTCTTCTGTTTGTGTCTTAGTATGCTTTGTGCTACTGAAACAGAGTGTTACAGCTGAGGTATTTTATAATTAACAAAATTTTACTAACTTATGGTTTTAGAAGCTGAGAAGAAAAAGTTTGAGGGTCTAGTGCAGGGGCCCTCAAACTTTTTAAACCGGGGGCCAGTTCACTGTCCCTCAGACCATTGGAGGGTCGGACTGTGAGTTGGCTGCTAAGCAGGACAGGCAGTGGCAGCAAAAACACCCAGCAGGCCGGATAAATGTCCTAGGTGGGCTGCTCATCGCCCATGGGCTGTAGTTTGAGGACATGTGGTCTAGTGTCTGGCAAGGGTCTTCTTTGTGCATCATAATATAATGAAAGGCATCACATGGTTGTAGGGTAAAGAGAAGGAGGGAGAAATAGAGAGAGTGAACACAGAAGAGGGGGCCAAATCTGCCCTTATACAAAGAACCTAATATTATGAAAATGATATTAATCCATTCAACAAGGTGGAGAAACCTTCATGGCCTAATCACCTCTTAAAATTCCCACCTCCCAACACTACTATGTTGAGCAAGTTTCTAATATGTGAGCTGGGGGGTGGGGAGCATATTGAAAACCATGGCAACTTGCCTACTATGAGAGTTTGAGAGATGGCCACCTTTTTCATGTGGTTGTTAGAACTCATTAATACTAATTAGAAACAAATAAATCAATAAACAACAACAAATAGACTTTTAGAAGAAAAAGAGATTATCTGGTCCTGAGGAGATAAGATTGGTTTATCAAAAATTTTTAAAACCCAATTAGGATGCCTCCTAAGGTACAATTATCCTACTTGCCTTAAGTTACATGAAGAATCACTTCATTTATTCCTTGTATAATCTCACTTGTATGGTTTCCTATTACAGCTAGTTCTGCTCCAATGCAACATATGCATTCCTAAATTCACTTCACTACAAAGAACCATGCAATAAAACACAGAGTCAATGATAAGTGGGAAGTTAGGGGCAAAACCCTCAAGAATTTCATCACTGACACAATGAAAAGGTAGAAACCTAACAAAAATGGTAGCCCAGATTTATACACATTAAGTGGTAAGAAAAACATAAATATTACAATAAATACTGTACTGTGTCTTGGATCGGGCTGATATTTGTGTAAATAGGCATCAGATGGATTTAAACTTCAGGGTTACCTCTTACAGTGATAGAAAGTTTACCAGATTTGTAAGCTTTTGCAGCCTTAAAACCTGGCCTGTACTTTTTCTTGCCTTTGAAATGTAAATCCTTTATGGCATGTGTTTACAGTAGATACCTATTTCATCAAAACTGAAAATCTGATATAGTGTATAACCTCCTTTACTTCTGCATTACTACTGGAAATTCCTTTGCTATTTCCTAATCTTCACTGATGCATGGCTTTGCTTCATTGCTGAAGGCTTTGAAAATTTTAGGGATGTTTAAAAATTATTAAACAAGCCACTACTAGAACTAAAAGGAGCTGCTTCTGAAAGATTTGCAATTTCTGTTAAAAATCTTATTTTGAGATAGTGCTCTATATTCTTTATATTTGATTATGAGATAGTGTTCTGACTTTTAATGTTCAGTCTTCCACACATAAGCTGCACCAGCTATGACTTCTGTTTCTTTGGGCCTTGTTTCATTGACTGTGCAGTGCTTGTAGGGATTCTAGTTGTAGATATTTCTTTTGTTTTCAGAGCACTGTCTCTGATGATCCCCTGTATGGATTTCTTTGTGCTTGTTGCTTGAGAGCCCGCATATACTCTCCCATTTTTGAAAACATTTTATTATTTCATATTTCTCAATACTTAAAGCTCTTTTTTAATGCATTGTTTGCCATTTTCAACCAGAACACTTAGCTATGATTGGACTGTGAAAAGAACATAGCACAGACAAAGATGAGCAAAACATGAACTTTAGAAGAGCACATTCAGAGAATCAAAGAGCACACATACATTTTGTGTATCTCTATGTGCCCCAATTCATCTGGATGCTGCTTTCTGCGTGCACTGAGAATTTCTTCTAGATGAAATTACATATAAGCAAATGTAAAATTTGCACTGTTTTCTAGCAGTTCACCAACAAATCAATTGTATTGGAAAAACCTTGTGGTTTCAAATCAAGTGTAATAGCAGAACTTATTGTTCTCATAAGCCAAAGTGCCTTCATAAAGATACCTACCTACATCTGTCTAGTTTTTAAGGAGAGACATATCATGTGGCTTTAAAAATGTTTTTTTTAGTTATGTTTATATTTAGTACTTACATAACTAACGTTAAGAATACAAATAGTCTATTTTAAGATTTTTAAGGAGTTTTGAAATGTGTAATATTAAATTATTATTCTTTATATTATTTTGTATGTAGAAGCATTTATTGTATAATGGATAAGAACCTTGTCTCTAAAAATAGCCTGTTATTGAATCAATATATAACTATGTAACTTAGGTAAATTATAATAAATGATTACTGTTATTATTAGAGTAATCACTAATTCAACTGAGTTAATGGAAAAACATCAGAGTCCAGAATTACTAATTTTCCTTAAGATAATAAAAATTATTCCAAACAGATAATCTTTAAGCTAATACATAATAAATATAACATGTGAACAGAGAAAATATTCCATATTTTAGAATTGGTCTTTGTCTCCTCTTAAATTCTTATGTTGAAATACACCATTAGAAAAAAAGGAAATGGAAACAACTAATAATAAATACCAAGACTAAGTTCAATAAACGAAAGTTTTTTTATAGTGGAACAAATTAGGATGTGGCAAACTTTCATAATGGGACAAATATTAAATACTTAAGGCCTTATGAACCATATAGATTATGTTTCAAATGATTAACTCTGCTATTTCAGCTCAAAAGCAGAAAATAGACAATACAGATATATGGTATTCTAATAAATTTGTAATAAAATTTTATTTACAAAACTGAGAGTGATCTGGAATTAGCCCACTAGCCATAGTTTGATGATTCCCAGCAATAAAATCACTGAGATTTAAAACCTGACCTTTAGAATACCTACCTTTCTGTTACAGCACTAATCTATAACAGAGATTTAAAAATGAGTTCTATTTCAAGAGCCTCACATCCAGTATTAGCAGGTCACTTGGACAGATTCAATGATTTCCCCAGAAACTCTGCTTTTGTGGTTCCCCGCAGCTACTAAACTCAGCCCTATCAAGTGTACCAAACATGAGTTTTACCTCACGGCTGTAATTTAATTGGGTCAGAATATGTGGTTTAAGCCATTGATATTAAAACAAACAAACAAAAAATCTCCAGGTGACTCAAAGATGCAGACATAGATAAGAACCAAAGTTCTAATTATTAAAGCCAAATTTTGCTATAGAATCATTTGTAGATTTTATAAGCTGTATTCATTAAAATATCTATGCTATCACTTAATTTTGATTGGGGCACATTACTTAATGTGAGGCACCGACTACGTAGACAGTTTTCTCCTTAATAAAATAGAGATACTTGGCTCCTGCATAGATTAATCTATAATAATCATTCCATTTAACACTTGTATTTCAGAACAAATAAACCAAATCAAGGATTGCATTTGTTATTTTCTAAGGCTTGAATATATATAACCTAAAGGGAATCTAGGCTTTATGGAATAAATATTTACCAATTTCAATACAGCATGTACTAATATTTACCAAGGGTTTTCAACCTCACCAATACTGAAATTTTGAACTGAATAATTAATTCTGTTTTGTAAGAAGCTTCTCAATGCAATGTAGGATATTTAGCCCATCCCAGCTCCTATCTTTATATGCCAGTAGTGCTGCTCCTCCTACACTTGTGGCAATCAAAAAATGTCTATAGATGTCACCAAGTATCTGGGAAAAATTGCCACTTGAGAACCACTGTTACTTACTCACGTATAACAGGTAGTTCTGTGATAATGTGGTATAATTGACTGTGGTAGGCAGCATCCAAGATGGCTGCTAATGGTCCTCATTTACCCCTCCCCCATGTTCACAGTCTTATGCAATCTTTTCTTAAGTATTAAATGAGCTTAATGATTTGCTTCTATTGAACTTTCTATGACAAAGGTGATAAAAGGCCATTGTGGAGATAATAATTGCAAAAAGGTTCTTTTTTATAATCCTCTTTTAAAAATTTTATTAATTGACAAGTAAAAATTTATTCATAGTGTACAGCATGATATTTTAAAATATATATGCATTGTAGAATGGCTAAATCAACTACTTACCATATGCATTACCTCAAGTATTTATCATGCTTTTAGAAAGAGATAACTTAAAATCTACAGTCAACACTTTTCAAGAACACAATATCTTGTTATTTACTATAGTCACTATCATACATAATAGACTCTTAAACTTATTCTTCCTAACTAAAATTTTGTGTCCACTGACTAACATCTTCTCAATCTCCTCCCCTCCCAGCCCATGGTACTTTTTATTTTTTTATTTTACTTTTACTTTTTATTTCTATAAGTTCAACTTATATACAGATTCCTTAACTTGGCAATTACAAAAAATGCTGCAATAAACATGGAAGTATGGATGTCACTTCAACATTTGATCTTATATCCTTTGGATATATACCCAGCATTGATCTCACTAGATCATATGGTCACATAGAAGCTCTATTTTAAATAAATATTTTGAGTAGCCTCTATTCTGTTTTCCATACTGGCTATGTTAATTTATATAACCACCATAAGTCTACAAGTGTTTCCTTTTCTCCATATCCTCACCAAAATATATCTTTCATCTTTTTGATAATGGCCATTTAACACATATAAGGTGATATCTCATTATGTATTTTATCTGGATTTCCCTAATAATTAATAAAATTGAAGACTGTTTCCTATACCTGTGTGCAATTTGTACATGTTTTTTGAGAATTATTTAAGTCCTTCCTTTGCCCATTTTTAAATTGGTTTATGTGTTTTATCACTATTTAGTAGTCTGTGTTCTTTATATATTTTGAACCATGATCCCTTGTGAAATATACAGTTTACTAATAGTTTCTCCCATTCTACAGATTGTCTCTTCACTCTGTTGGTGTATTATTTGATGTGCAGAAACTTTTTAATTTAGTTTGTCTATTTTAGCTTTTTTTTTATAGATATAGTAATTGCTTTAT
Source organism: Galagoides demidoff (assembly GCA_963574575.1). Classification (NCBI taxonomy): domain Eukaryota; kingdom Metazoa; phylum Chordata; class Mammalia; order Primates; family Galagidae; genus Galagoides; species Galagoides demidoff. The sequence continues at coordinate 19,189 of CAUYQV010097821.1, forward strand.
AGTAAATTGCTATGTTTATTACATAGAACAGAATAAGGGAAACAGAAGTCAGAAAATGTAGCTCTGTCAAGGGAGAGTCAAGGAAAGCACCAGAGTGGAAAAGACATTTGGACTAGGTCTTAAAAGATCAAGATAAGTTTGCTAAGTGAGAAAAAAATATATAGGGACATCCTTCCATCAAAAGAGAGACTGGGAAGCCACAAAACAGGATGGAGTTTTCAAAAATGGGCATGTATTCAGTGGTATTTTTTTTTAATGAAGGAAAAAATTACATAATTAAACACAGAAATGCATTTCTACAATAATCATTGAGAGTTCAATATATCACTTTCAATAATGGATAGATAAATGAGAAAATAAGGAAACTTATATAATACAATAAATCAACTAGATCTGACAGACATATACAGACCACCCTCCAACAGCAACAGCAAACACATTATTCTCAATGCCCCTGGAACATTTTCCAAGATAGATCCTATGTTAGGCCATAAATTAAGTCCTAATAAATTTTATTTTCTTTTTTCTAGATTAGTTTTTTGCCTGTACTTTTGGGGTTCTAGTCAAAAAATCATGGACATTGTCTAGATCAATGTCAAGCCACTTTTCATTTATGTTTTATTTTAGTAGTTTTAAGTCTAATTTTTAAGTCTAATCCATTTTAAGTTAATTTTTGTATATGATGTGAGGTAGAGTCCAATTACTTTTCTGTATGTGGATATCTAGTTGTTCCAGCACCATTTTTTGAAAGAGACTGTCCTTTCCCTATGGTGTATTCTTGTCATCTTTGACAAAAATCAATTGAATATAATTACATGTATTTTTTTCTGAGCTCTCTATTCTGTTTCACTGATCTATGTTGTTTTCTATGTCCATGCCATGCTGTTTTGGTTATTGTAAGTCAAGTATTTTGATGTTCCTGGTATTATTCTTTTTGCTCAAGATTGCTATGGCTATTTGGAATCTTGCAGTTTTTCTATTTCTGTGAAAAAATATTATTGAAATTTTGATAGGGATTGTATTGAATGTATAGATCACTTTGGGAGTGTGAACATTTTTTTTTTTTTTTGAGACAGAGTTTCACTATGTTGCCCTCATAGGGTGCTGTGGCATCATAGCTCACAACAACCTCCAACTCTTGGGCTTAAGTGATTCTCTTGACTCAGCCTCCCAAGTAGCTGGGACTACAGGTGCCCACCACAACACCCAGCTATTTTTTGGTTGTAGTTGTCACTGTTGTTTGGCAGGCCCAGGCTGGATTCAAACCTGCCGCTGAGCTACAGGCACTGAGCCAGGTAGTGTGAACATTTTAACAGTATTATGTCTTCCAATCCATGAACCTCAATTTCTCTCATCAGTGTTTCATAGTTCTTAGTGTATGGGTCTCTCACTGCCTTGTCTGAAATATCTTCCTAAACATTTGTGTGTGAGAGAGAGGGAGAAGGAGAAATAGACACAGAGAGAAGATATTAGTCCACTTAGTGTTGCTATAACAGACTACCTGAGGATGGTTAATTTATAAAGAAAAGAGATTTATTTAGCTCATGATTTTGTAGTCTGTGAAGTACAAAAAAATAGGCACCAACATCTGTTCATCTTTTGGTGTGTGCTTTTTGTGCATAACATGATAGAAAAGGTCAAAGAAGACATGGACACATGTAAAGAAGAAAAATCCAAGGGTCATTCTGGCTTTGTAACAATCTACTCCCAAGGAAACTAATGTATTCCCTTGATAAATAATTTTTTCTCTTTCCAGAATAACATTCACACAGAGTCATTAACAAGGGATACACCCCCATGATCCATAAACCTCATACTTTAGTTTTGGTGGTGACAAACTCAAACCAAAGCAGTAATTATACAAATGGGATTGTTTTCTTGGTTTCCTTTCTGCTAGTTCATTATTATCACATAGAGATTCTATTGAATTTTGTATGTTGATTTTTTTATCCTACAATTTTATTGAATTAATTTATTAGCTCTAGTGTGTGTGTGTGTGAAAGTCTTTAACATTTTCCATATATGAAATAGTCAGGTGGCCTACAGACAGAGACAATTTAAGTTTTTCCTTCCCATTCAGATGCCTTTTTCTTTCTTTGTCTTGCTTGATTGCTGGGGCTAGATTTTCAGTGTTATGTTGATTAAAAGTGCTGAAGAGTGTCCATCCTTGTCTTCTGTCCCATCTTAAAGAAAAAGCTTTCAACTTTTTATCATTGAGTATAATGTTAGTTATGAATTGGTCAATAAGGTCTCTATTGTGTTGAGGGGCATGCCTTGTATAACTATTTAGCTGAGAGCTGTTATTAACAAGATTCTGTCTTGGCATTTGGCATATTATAAGAGAGAGACATAGGTGGTAAGAAACTGAGGGAAGCCTCCAGCCAACAGCCTGCAAGAAACTGAACCTATCTAATGACAACTTGGGTAAACTTAGAAGTGGATACTCCCCCAGTTATACCTTGGAATGACTGTACCCTCAGTACCTTGTTCGCTGCTAACTTTTGAGAAACTCTGACCAGAGGATGCAGATGTCTGCATTTGTGAACCTCAGTAACTGTAAGATAATAAATGTTCATTGTTTTAAGTAGCTAAATTTTGGAGTAATTTTAATATACAGCTATAGTTAACCAATACAGTGAAATATAATTTAAATATAATTTATTAAGAAGTCTTTGCATTCTTGGTATTTCATAAGGCAATTTCCAGGAATAACTGTCAGCTATTTTTTTTTTTTTGCAGTGCTAATGAACCTTTGTATTCTTTTCATAATTTACCTAAAATCTCCAATTAGGTCTATCAAGACATAATGGTCCTTAATACAGAGGGATATGCATAAGAAAAAGAAAGTGTGCAAAGCCATACATGTTTTGCATTATAAAGCAAAGTCAAGAAAAACATTTAAAAAAAATTCATTCTAGTTGAAAATGAGGATGTTTCATGTCAACAAAATTGGAAATATATAATCCCTTTTTTTTTTTTTTAAAGACAGAGCCTCAAGCTATCCCCCTGGGTAGAGTGCCCTAGCATCACAGCTCATAGCAACCTCCAACGCCTGGGCTCAAGAGAGTCTCCTGCCTCTGCCTCCCAAGTAGCTAGGACTACAGGTGCCTGCCACAACGCCCGGCTATTTTTTGGTTGCAGCCGTCATTGTTGTTTGGTGGGCCCAGGATGGATTTGAACCCGCCACCTTAGGTGTATGTGGCTGGCACCTTAGCCACTTGAGCCACAGGCGCCGAGCCGAAATATATAATCCTAAAGAATAAGGGAGAGAATACAAAACAAGACTCTATGCATGTTGGTTTTGGTTCCACATGACTGAAGCTTATCAAAGGCTAGAAAAACACATGAATATAAAGTTAGAAACACAGAAGGAGCTGTGCAGGAAAGAGTTGACTCAGTAGGCCTACATTAATCAAACCTATTTTACAAATAAAATTCTGTCTTTAGAACTGGCCCATCACAGGCTCCTGGGAGATACCTTTGGATTTCTTAGAACATTCTATCTGGTAAAAGTATTTGTGTATACTTTAGGCCTTTGATCATGCTGTGGTAGTTTGATCAAATAAATCATCCTAGCAACAGAATTTATGTTGTTTTTGTTTGGGCATGGTAAAATCTGTGTCTGAGGTCTGTCACACAGACACTTTATGCCTACATGTTTGCCCACCAAAAATACTGTGGACACCAAAATTCAGGTAAGCATCTCTGGATGGTACCATCTTTATGTTATCACACATCCTTGCCGGAATAATCAAGAATGGCTCTTGATTCTTGTGGAAGGAATAAGTGAAAGCTTTTGCCTGGTTTCTCCTAAACTTTTTCTCACATGCCTATTGCTTTTGATGATTTTAATCTGAATCTGCAGAATTCTGTAATAATATTTTATTGTGAGTATAATAGTGTTTCTGAGTGCTGAGTTCTCCTAGAAACTCACCATGCCCGAAGATCATCTTAGGAACTTCTGGCACAGAGCAAAGAGTTAAGAGTCATTATAGGCGTATATAGGAGGGTACTGCAGTAATGAGTGTATCTTCAATACCACCCGTGATACTTTTGATTCATGATAGAAATAATATGAAGTATTTTGGAGCAGTCAGTGAGCATTTTGAGAGCAGGAATTATAGAGTAGATGGCATACAACTCGGGAACAAAACACACAGACCATAATAACACATAATACACAGCCAATATTGAAGAATTATTTATAACATTGAATGAACTATAAGAACCTAAAAAGTAAAAAAAATTATGACTAGAAACCAGTATAGATGCATAATGAATACATAGAAATAACTCACTCCCTTGCTCTTTTAAACAAGTGGTATCTAATAACAGCAGTCCCTGATCTTTTTGGTACTAGGGACCAGTTTGGAGGACAATTGGTCCACAGACCATGGTGGAGGAGGAATGATTTTGGGAAGATTCAAGCATATTACATCTCTATTTTAGATCATCAGGCATTAGATTCTCACAAGAAGTACTCAACCTAAGTCCTTCATATGTACAGTTTATAGTAGGATTAGTGCTCCTGTGACAATCTAATGCAGTGGCTGATCTGACAGGAGGCAGAAGCTTAGGCAGTGATGCAAATGATGGGGAGTTGCTGAAAATACAGATGAAGCTTTGCTCTCTAGCCCACGCACTCACTTTCTGTCGTGTGGCCCAGTTCTTAACAGGCCACCACCTGGCACTGGTCTACCAACCCAGCTAGTGTACTGTAATCTAACAATACTGACCAACAACTGGAAGGTCACATATGTGTATTACAGCAATGTGTTAAAATCACTCTTGATTTACTTATTTACCACTTGGACAAATGTAGGCCAGATGTCAGAAAAATCAAGTATTATTAGATTTGGATTATAGTGGATTCAAATGCTTGAATGATGGTTCCCAAGAGTGATCACACAGGATTCTGTCCTAAGCCTGTCCTCTCTAATGTTTTCATCAATTACTTGGATAAAGATAAAAATCCATGCTTATAAAATTTTCAGATCACAAAAAGCTGAGAGAAATAGTTAATGTGCTGCATGGCAATTGATATTTGAACATATCTTGACAGCAATTTGTGTGAAAAAGACTTTAGGATTTTAGTTAAATGCCAACTGAAAATAAATCAACTATGGCTGCCAAGAAAGTTAAATGTGTGTTGTGTATAAAGGTAGTAGAGTGAATGCACACACATGTGTGTACATATGTGTGTTTTACTCATGGTTGTTAGAAACTACATGGTTGTAGTTCTTACAAAATCAGTGGTGCTAATAGAATTCTCCTGTAGAGTTGTTCTAGCCCAAGATTCTTGGTTTTTCTCTCACAAGTTTGTGATTATGCTTATGATCAACTATGGTCTTGTGTATCTAAGTGTGACCAAGAAAACCATCATGTTATATGGCTTTATCACTGCAGGAAAGTAAATTAACTATTAGACCTCCCATCCTAGTACTAACCAGGATTGACACTGCTTAGCTTCTGAGACCAGACAAGATTGAGCACTTTCAGGGAAGGGCCTGTTAAATTAGGACTCATCTCAGTAAGTATGTATTAAATTGGTTTTGGTGACCCACTTTGGCAAGAATTTTGTGTTAGAGGTTGCTTTGAAAATGACTCTCAAAAGCACCACCTATAAGAGGAAATGGAAAAGACAAAGTTATCTAAAATGTCTAACCTTCCCTGCAACAAACCATGCAAAACACCATAAAAAACGAACCAAACAATAACAAAAAACTATGTGAGAAGGAAAAAAGAACAATTCACATACAAGTATCATCTTAAAGACTACAAAATTAGCAAGCATATAAGTTTACATAGAATAGTGAAAGATAAAAATTTTTAAATGTTGGGAGAATGGAGGGCATTCTAGCTTGTGAAAGGTGTTTTTTTGTGACACCTACCAACCTCCCATGAGGATCTCTAAGGCTCAGAAGGCTGAAGGGGTTCTCCTCCTCTCACTTTCCCACATAGAACTCCCCTGAACCGTGCTCTATAGAATGCACGATGTCCTACCATGAATCTACAGTACCACACACCTCAGTGCATGACTCCTATGCTACAAGGGAGCATGCAGGGTAAACACCTGAGACCAGAATTACCTTTGCTGGTAGGGGATGGGAAAAGGACCACAAAAAGCTACTGGGGTAAGCTAGGAGACATGCTGGATCTGAACACTTAAGCAAAGGCCAAGATGATACTTTTTTACCCATTAAAAGTTAGCAGAATCTTTATTATGGCTATGTTAGCATAATCTTTATTATGGCTATGTTTATCTCTCTCTCTCTTTTTTTTTTAATGTTTGCAATTCATTGAGGGTGCAAAGAATTAGGTTACACTGAGTGCATTTGTTAGATAAGGATCCTCTTATAATTGTGTCCCACCCACAAGAGGTGTGCCATACACTGTGACTCCCCATCCGTCTCTCTCCTCCCCTCTCCCTGCTACCTGATTCCCATAAACCAACCAAGCTCATCTACAGCCTTCATATTAGAATCGAGAACATTGTATTCTTGCTTCTCCATTCTTGTGATGCTTTACTAAGAGGAATGTGTTCTACCTCCATCCAGATTAATACAAAATACATAAAGTCTCCATCTTTTTTAATGGCTGAATGGTACTCCACGTTATACATATAACCACAGCTTATTAATCCATTCCTGGGTTTGTGGGAATTTAGGTTATTTCCAGAATTGGTGATCATAAATTAAGCTGCAATAAACAGTCTAGTACAAATATCCTTATGATAAAATACTCTTTCTTAAACTTTTCATCACCTGAAACAGAAACTGTTTAACCATTTTTGCTTTTAACCATTCCCTCCTCCTTTAGCCCTTGGTAATCAGTGATATACTTTCTGACTCTATGAATTTGTCCAGTCTATGTATTTTATGCAAGTGAAGTCATTAAGTATTTGTTCTTTTATATTGGCTTATTTCATTTAACATATTTTTTTCAGGGTTCATCCATGTCTTAGCACATAACAGAGTTTCATTCCTTTTTAAGGTGAACAATTGTCAGGTGAGGGGAGCAGTTATCAGGTCCCTGTGTTCCCTGGTTCTTGGTCCCCAGAAACAAAGACTGGTTCCTGGTACCGAGTCAACAGAATAAATAAGCACAGCAAGCATGAGCAAGCAGGAAAAGCATCAAAGTTTATTAAAGTGTGGCACATTCTAGAGAAAGAGTGGGTCAGCCCCTGCAGGTCAAGGAGGTCATGAGTCTAACAATATTTCTCCTCTTATAATGATTCCCTAATTCTATTTTAAGTGGGGAGCCAGACATTCACAATTTTTCTTGGAAAAGGGTGAACACTTCCCAGCAATGGGAACCCTCCCTTTTTCTATCTTTGTATGGTAATTTCTGGGGATTGCCTTGATGTTAGTAAACTGCTATGGTGCCAGTGGATGTGATTTTTACTATATTAATGAGGTTAGGTGATTTAGGGACATCGTTGCACATGCCCCAAAGGCCCTCTATCAGGGCCTTGATCATCTCTTCACTTTATTATTTCTCTGTCTCTTTTGGGTTGATCAGCTCTTGAAGACCCCTTATTATAGACCAAATATCTGAGCAGTCCTCGTAGACTCCTTGACATATCACCTGTTCCTTCTTGGGAGGCCCCTTTCTGGTCAATTTGTTCCTCTGAGTAGACAAAACATCTATCATTATCTGTTTCTCAATGGACTCCCTAGACAAAGCATCTGTTCCCCTTCCTTTTTGTCCTAAACTACCATGAATCAGGTTTTGTTTTTCCATTCATCTGTTGACAGATGTTTATATTGTTTCCACCTTTTGTCTATTGTGAATAATATTGCTGTAAATATAAGTATAAATATCTTTGTGAAGTATCTGTCTTTAATTTTTATGGGTACATGCCTAGGTGTGAAATATCTGAGTTTTAAGTAATTATATGCTTGACTTTTTAAGGAAGCACCCAAATGTTTTCCATAGTAGCTAAATCATTTTATATTTCTATCAGCAATGTATAGGATACTAGTTTCTCTCCACGCCCCCCAACACTTGTTATTTTCTAGTTTGAGGATTATAGCCAGTTTAGTAGGTATGAAGTGGTTTCTCATAGACCTTGTTAGAGTGTAGCAGCATCATCATAGCTCACTGCAACTTCAAATTTGGGGGCTTAAACAATTCTCTGTCAGTCTATCAAGTAGCTGGACCTACAGGTACATGCATGCCCCATGCCTGCCATTTCATTTCATTTCCTTGAGATGGAATCTTGTTCTTCCTTAGGCTGGTCTTGAACTCCTGTGCTCAAGCAATTCTCTTGCCTTGCTCTCCCAAAATGCTAATATTATGGAATCGTAAGTGTGAGCTACTGCATCTGGCCTCATAGTGGTTTTCGTTTGAATCTTACTAATGATTAATGATGCGGACCATCTTTTCATGTTTATTGGCCAGTAGTATATCTTCTTTGGAGAATATCTATTTAAGTACTTTGTGCATTTTTATCAAGTTGTTTGTATTTTTGTTGAATTGTAAGTGTTCTTTGTACATTCTAGATAGTTAAATCTTATCAGCTTATGTGTTTTATAAATATTTCCACCCATTTTCTAGGTTGTCTTTTCACTATCTTGATTATGTCCTGTAATAAACAAATGTTTTAATATTAATGAAGTTCAATTTGTCTATTTTTTCCTTTGTTGCATTGCTTTTGGTGTCTTATTTAAGAATCCATTGGTGGTCTCCACACCTGTAGCACAGTGGTTAAGGTGCTAGACACATACACGGAAGTTGGCATGTTCGAACCTGGCCTGGGCCAGTTAAACAACAATGACAATTGCAACAACAACAACAAAATAGCCAGGCATAATGGTAGGCACCTGTAGTCCCAGAAACTTGGGAGGCTGAGGAAAGAGAATCACTTGAGTCCAAGAGTTTGAGGTTGCTGTGAGCTACAAAGCCACAGCACTCTATTGAGGGTGACATAGGGAGACTGTGCCTCAAAAAAAAAAAAAAAGTATATATATATATATATATATACTGGCAATCTAAGGTCATTAATTTACCCCTATGTTTTCTTCTAAGAGGCATATAGTTTTAACTCCTATATTTAGTCATTGATTTATTTTGAGTTCTATTTTTTTTAATGTGGTGTGAGATAGGTGTGCAACTTTATTCTTTTGTATGTGGAAGTCCAGTTGCCCAAGAACCATAGGTTGAATAGACTATCCTTTCCCTGTTGAACGGACTTGAAACCCTCCTTGAAAAATTAACTGGTCATAGATGCATAGGGTATTTCTGTACTCTCAATTCTATCCCATTGATCTATATGGTTATCCTTATGCCAGCACCACGGTATTGTAGAAAGTTTTGTAATCATGAAGCGTCAATCCTCCAACTTTGTTCTTATTTTTCAAGATAGTTGCTATTCAAGACCCCTTACCATTTCATCTGAATTTGAGATTTGGGTTTTTCATTTCTGTAATGAGAGCTATTGGGATTTTGACAGGGATTGAATTTGTGGGTCACTTTGAATAGTATTGCCATCTTCATAACATTAAGGCATCCAATCCACTAACAAGATGTCTTCTATTTATTTAAGTCTTCTTTAATTTTTAGAAGTATTTTGTTGTTTCAATGTATAAATCTTTCACATCTTTAGTTAAATTAATTCCTGTTTTTTTTTTTATTCTAGATGTTATTGTAAATGGGATTGGTTTGTTCATTTCTTTTTGGATTATTCATTGATGATATGAAGAAACATTAACTGATTTTTTTGTTATTTTTGTACCTGGCAACCCTGCTGAATCTATTTATTAGTTTCTATAGCTTTCTCTATTTTTTGTAATTTTCTATATATAGAATCATATGTCAAAATCATCTATAAATAAAAATAAGTTTACTTCTCCCTTTCTAATTTGGATACTTTTGTATTTATAAGGAATTTGTTAACATTAATTTTTAAGAAAATAGAATTCAACCCAAATTTCATTACTCAGAAGAGGTAATTGTGGATTATTTTACAGACAACTTTCTAAATGCTTGTAAAGTCCATTCTTCCATTATTTATTCCCTCATTCATCCTTTCAAACACACATATACCAAGACACATGAAACATTACAAAATTTTTCTGATAAATCAGTTTAGGAATTCCTATTTTCTTAGAAATTTTTCTATTTCATTTAAGATTGCAATTATTTAGATCTAACAAAATTATATTTTGTGCATAATTTCAATAAAACAGCTCTTCAATTTAGTTTTTATGCATTAATTTATATTAATAAAATACTTATAAATTTAGTAAAAATAATAAAAATACTATTTTCTTATTTCCCTTTCCTACCTACATGTCATTATATTTTTTCTAGAGTCTATTGTAAATTTTGATATTTATGTTATGTTTAAAAATAATTTAAAGTTTTTACTTGTCTGATTATAATTTTAATGATTTTTTATGTGTAGTTTTCTCATTTTCTTTTTTTTTAATTTTTTTTTTTATTAATTGATTTCTGTATACATTGATGCAAACATGGGGTACATTGTGCTGTTTCATATACAATTTGAAACACCTTCATCAAGCTGGTTAACATAACTTTCATGTCATTTGGTTAATCATTGTATCAACA
>CAUYQV010097822.1:0-17663 GCA_963574575.1 Galagoides demidoff
GCCTGTGGTCCCAGCTACTTGGGAGGCAGAGGCAGGAGACTCGCTTGAGCCCAGGAGTTGGAGGTTGCTATGAGCTGTGATGCCATGGCACTCTACCCAAGGGGATAGCTTGAGGCTCCATCTCAAAAAAAAAAAAAAAAATATGCAGGTGCCCAGAACTTCTTGCATTGGTCTGTTTTATAAACCAATGCCTAGCTCCTTCCCTGTCATCTCTGCCATCCCTGCCATCCCTGCCATGTGTCTTTTTCATTTCTGATGGGCTCCCTATACAGGAACACCTCTCACCTCAGCCCTTTAAGTGAAAAGTTCTTTAAAACTATAGCTTGTCCGGCTCGGTGCCTGTGGCTCAAGTGGCTAAGGCGCCAGCCACATACACCTAAGGTGGCAGGTTCGAATCCCCAGCCCGGGCCCGCCAAACAACAATGATGGCTGCAACCAAAAAAAAAAATGGCTGGGCGTTGTGGCGGGCGCCTGTGGTCCCAGCTACTTGGGAGGCTGAGGCAGGAGACTCGCTTGAGCCCAGGAATTGGAGGTTGCTGTGAGCTGTGATGCCATGGCACTCTACCCAGGAGGATAGCTTGAGGCTCCGTCACAAAAAAAAAAAAACAACTATAGCTTGTCCAGGCATGGTGGATCATGCCTGTAATCTAGCACTCTGGGAGGCTAGGCAGGAGGACCGCCTGAGCTCAGGACTTGGGGACCAGCCTGAGCACAAGCGAGACCCCGTCTCTACTAAAAACAGAAAAAATTAGCTGGGTGTCATGGTTTGTGCCTGTGGTCCCAACTATTCAGGAATCTAAGGCAAGAGAATCAGTTGAATTGCCTGAGCCTAGAAGTTTGAGGTTACATTGAGCTATGATAATATCCCAGCATCTTAGCTAAGGTAACAGAACAAAACTCTGTCTCTAATATAGTGGTTCTCAACCTTCCTAATTCCGCGGCCCTTTAATACAGTTTCTATGGGTCACGACCCACAGGTTGAGAACCGTGGCTCTCAAAGAACCCAAAAAACTATAGTTTGAACAGCAAGGTCACTTCCTCATTGGACCTACCATCTTCTCTCCACTGGCTCTCAACTAGGGGTAAATCTGCCCCAGGGACACTGAGCAACATCTAGAGATCTTCCTGGTTGTCAGAGTAGAGAGTGCTCCCAGCACCTAGTAGGTGGAGGCCAGGGATGCTGCTTAACAGCCTGCAATGAGCAGGACACAGGATGACACCTGTGTCAGAGAATGATCCAGCCCCAAGAACAAAAACCGTGGCGAGGTCAGGAAGCCCTGCCTTCATCTTCCTGCTTACTGAGCACATATTTTGTCTGTGGCTTTTCTTTAAGAAGGCCTACAGGAGCCCCAGCTTCTGTTGAGTTCTTGGGGATACATGAGCACCTACTGGAAGATTAGGGACATTCCCCAATCCCTACTCTTGCTACTGATGGGCAGAGATCACTGGGTCAGGGAGCCAGCTAGGCTGTTTGGGAGGGACAAGGGCATAGGGTGTCTGGGTAAGATTTGAGCCCCCCACCCAGCCTGTGCACACAGGGTAGAAACCACCAGTGATGGCTACAAGTGCAGGTAGTCCAATGCCACCTGGGCTCATAGCTTATCTTCACACCTGGGTCTGTGCATGGACACACCCAGGGCCATCAGCAAGGCTGTGCCATGTGAGAATCCTAGAACAGCACATCTTGGGTTGGTGGCTTTCAGGTCCACTTCCTGGCCTCACCATGGGATGAGAGTGGGAGATCCATCTCCTATCTGCATCGGTGTCCAGGGCTCAACCCAGTGACCTGAGGCCATGCCTAATACACACTCCATCTCCCCTTTGCTTCTCCCCTCCTCATTCTTAAAACAGGTGAAGCGAGAGATTTTGGTGGAGGTTCTGACCAAAAGAAAAACAGTGACTGTCAATGACAAACTCATCCTTCCCTACAGCCTCAGCGAGGTGAGTACTACCCATGTTCTCAAAGGGTACCATCTCCCCAAAATACAAGCAAGTCCTTCAGAAAGAGCCAATGTGGACCAGCATTTCCTGTCCCTGAAGTGCTAGAATAGTACTTCAGCAGCACCACTGCTTCTCATTTAGCTCAGATGTGACGTGGCAAGCTGAATCACCACCAGCAGAGGTTGGCGCACCCTGGCCCACCACCTGGTTTTATAAATAAAATTATATTGACACATGCCCACACTCATTCATTTGCATACTATCTAAGGCTGCTTTTATACTGTAGCAGAACTGACCAGTTGAGACAAATACCAGCAGGTCCACAAAGCCAAAAATAATCGCCTCCCTGGCCCTGCCCAGAAAAAGTTTGATAACATCTGGGCTCTGGAATGTGACATTTATGCTCATTACAAGGCTCCCAGCCTGTCTCAGGCCCATGCCCCTAAATCTGTAAGTAAGATGCTTTCCTCTGGCCTCTGTGGCAGCCAAGATGTTATCTCCTTGGTGCATTTTTCTTGCTTTTTCACATCTTAAGAACAGTGTCACTTGTAGCTTGGATAGCACCAGGAAAGTACCTAGCCATAGGGGGGATTTTTAGCTGGTGGTGGCCACTCACCCAACAGGAAGCTGCTCAGGCGTTTCAGACTGGCCCTGGGGACATTCTGAACCCACACAGGGGCCAAGATATCACATGATTGTATCAGAAGTCATTGTAGGACACCCAAGACCCCAGGAGTATGAGTGTCCCCCAGAGGCTGCATGTGCTGAGGCAGCGATGCCAGGCAGGGCTGCATTCTGTTTGGCTTCATCTCTGTGACATCTAGGGAAGGCCACACCAGAGGGTCTGCAACTGAATACATCTGTTACAGCAAAGAACTGAAAATGTTCAAAGAGTAAATTTATTCTGTGTGGATAAGACCTTTTAAAAAAAGTCATTTGAGGCTAGGCATCATGGCTAAGACTTATAATCCTAACACTTTGGGAGGCTGAGCTAGGAGGATTACTTGAGGCCAGGCATTAGAGACCAGCCTAAGCAAGAGCAAGACTCTGTCTCTACTAAAACAGAAAAATTAGCCAGGCATTATGGTAGGTACCTGTAGTCCCAGTTACACAGAAGGCTGAGGCAGAAAGCTCACTTGAGCCCAGGAGTTTGAGGTTTCTATAAGCTATAATGATGCCATGGCACTTGAGCCTGGGTGACAGAGTAAGACCCTGTTTCAATTTTTTACAAAAAGAAAACAAAGAAAGGGGGTTTGATAAGCGGCACTGTGGCTCACTGAGTAGGGCGCTGGTCTCAAATACCAAGGGTGGCGGGTTCAAACCCGGCCCTGGCCAAACTGCAACAAAAAAATAGCCAGGCGTTGTGGTGGGCACCTATAGTCCCAGCTATTTGGGAGGCTGAGGCAAGAGAATCGCCTAAACCCAGGAGTTGTAGGTTGCTGTGAGCTGTGACACTACAGCACTCTACCAAGGACAACGGAGTGAGACTCTGTCTCTTAAAAAAAGAAAGGAGATGTGCCAGATGACTTAAGTGTTGAAAGTGGCAGCCTTGAGTTCTCTCTGTACACAGACCAAGGGTAGTCTCAGTGTAAGATCTACCCTGCCTGAGGTGAGCTGCCCCCTCTGTGTCCACAGGCCATAACTGCCCGCGACTCCATGGCCAAGTCACTGTACAGTGCCCTGTTCGACTGGATCGTGCTGCGGATCAACCATGCCCTACTCAACAAGAAGGACATGGAGGAGGCGGTCTCAGTGAGTGCTATATATAAGTGTGTGTATGCACGCATATATATATATAACTGGGCGTTGTGTTGGGCATCTGTAGTCCCAGCTACTTGAAAGGCTGAGACAAGAGAATGGCTTGAGCACAAGAGTTTGAGGTTGCTGTAAGCTATGATGCCACGGTACTCTACCAAGGGTGACAAAGTAAGATTTTGTCTCAAAAAAAAAAAAAAGTTACAGATTCCAAGATGGAGATAGCAGAGCATTCAGGCAAACACAGGGATCTCTGGACTTAACAGATCATCGCCCATTAAGCCAGCACCTTCACAAAAGTCAGCTCCCTTGGGGGCCCAGTGGTGGTGATCATGTTCTCACATTCTCCTCCAGTGCCTGTCCATCGGGGTCCTTGACATCTTTGGGTTTGAAGATTTCGAAAGGAATAGTTTTGAGCAATTCTGCATCAACTATGCTAATGAACAACTGCAATATTACTTCAATCAGCACATCTTCAAACTGGAGCAGGTGAGGAAGTGTCCTTTTATTAAATTTTTTTTTTTTTTATTTAGGCTGGGCGCAGTGGTTCATGCCTGTAATCCTAGCACTCTGGGAAGCTGAGGCAGGTGGATTGCGTGCGCTCATGAGTTTGAGACCAGGTTGAGCCAAAGTAAGACCCCATCTCTACTAAAAATGGAAAAACTGAGGCAAGAAGATTGCTTGAGTTTGAGGTTGCTGTGAGCTATGAGGCCTTTATGAACTCTAAGGCCATGACACTCTACAAAGGGTGACAAATGAGACTCTGTCTCAAAAATAAATAAAATAATTTTTTTTATTTGGTAACAAGCACGTCACATAAAATTTACCTTCTTGCTGGGCATGTAGCTCATACCTGTAATCCTAGCAGTTTGGGAGGTCAGTGAGTGAGGGTCAGGAGTTTGAGACCAGCCTGAGCAAAAGCAAGACCCCCATCTCTCCAGAAAATAGAAAAATAAGCCAAGTATAGGAGTGGGAGCATGTAGTCCCAGCGACTTGGGAGGCTGAGGTAGGAGGATCATTTGAGGTTGCAATGAGCTATGATGACACCACTACACTTCAGCCTGGGTGACAAAGTAAGACTCTACCTAAAAAAAAAAAAAAAAAAATTATCTTCTTTTCATCTTCCCAAACTGAAACTCAGTACCCATGAAACACTGACTCCCTATATCCCCTCTCCCCAGCCCCTGGCACCCACCGTTCTATTTTCTGTCTCTACGAATTTGGCACCTCTAGGTACCGCATATAAGTAGGATTATACAGTATTTATCTTCTTATGTCTGGCTTATCTCATTCAGCATAATGTCCTCACTATTCATTCACATTGTAACTTGTGTCAGAATTCCCTTTTTTAAGACTGATTCATAGTCTATTGCACAAGTATATCACATTTTGTTTATTCATCCACCAATAGACACATGAGTTGCTTCTACCTTGGTTGTTGTGAATAACACTGTGAACATGAGTATACAAATACCACTTTGGGACTCTGTTTTCACTTTTTTTTTTTTTTGGCAGTGTTTGGCCAGGGCTGGATTTGAACCTGCCACCTCTGGCATATGGTGCTAGACCCCTACTCCTTTGAGCCACAGGTGCCACCCCTCTCTTTTCACTTCTTTGGGCTATATACCCAGAAGTGGATTGTCTGATCATGTAGTGATTATACATTTAATTTCTTGAGGAATCACCATACCGTTTCTTTAACAACACTTGCACTTTTTTACAAGGAAATATCATTTTGTGACTCGGCACCTGTGGCTCAAGCAGCTAAGGTGCCAGCCACATACACCTGAGCTGGCGGGTTCGAATGATGGCTGCAACCAAAAAATAGCTGGGCATTGTGGTGGGTACCTGTAGTCCCAGCTACTTGGGAGGTGAAGGCAGGAGAATTGCTTAAGCCCAGGAGTTGGCGGTTGCTGTGCGCTGTGATGCTACAGCACTTTACCCAGGGTGACAGCTTGAGGCTCTGTCTCAAAAAAAAAAAAAAAAAAAAAATATTTTGGCTCGGCGCCTGTGACTCAATCGGCTAAGGCGCCAGCCACGTACTCCTAAGGTGGTGGGTTCGAAACCCCAGCCTGGGCCCACCAAACAACAATGATGGCTGCAACCAAAAAATGGCCGAGCGTTGTGGCAGGCGCCTGTGGTCCCAGCTACTTGGGAGGCAGAGGCAGGAGACTCGCTTGAGCCCAGGAGTTGGAGGTTGCTATGAGCTGTGATACCATGGCACTCTACCCAGGGGGATAGTTTGAGGCTCCGTCTCAAAAAAAAAAAAAAATGATAGGAGACAGAAGAGGTAGTTATGTTTGTAATTTGCATATTCCCTTCAATGGAGTTTCAAGATGTATATTCATTTTGAAACTTAAGGGTGTGAACATTCTCTGTGGCAGTGGATGTCATCTCACCAAGGACCACTGAGCCCCCGGAGAGCAAAACAGGTCAAGATTACTGTCTTTGCGGTAAAAACATAAGTATTTTGTCTATAATTCTGATTTAGTTGTCCATTATCTTCTGCTAAATTTAATCATTAAATATTTATCACAGAGGGGTTGAGAAATACTGGACTAAACAAAACTGGCTATGTTTATGAGTCTATATATGCAATATACATATATTCAGCTTATGTATATATACATAGATCTGTACCCTATACGTACATTTTTTTTCTTGCAAGTTTTTGCAGTGCCTTATATTCGGTATCCACAAAATTCGTGTGCAATTTAAAATAGCCCCTAATTTTCCATTGTGGATTTCTAAAAGGGAAACATTGTAATAAGAAACATTTTGAGGGACTAATGCTCTGTGCTGTACCCTTTAGGAAACACCAGAGTAAGCATGCTGGGAGTCTTTGAGATTTCACGTGCTGTATGATCTCTTAATCCCATCCCATTTATAGTTAAATCCTGACACTTCATCATTTCAGATGTTCCCCTGAAATTCATCTCCAAAACCACTTTCTAGGGCTGCTGTTACTTTGCTCCATGAGACCCAGCGGAGCCACAGGTTCTGATTTGTGTTGCAGGATGGCTGACTGCGGGCTGAGGACCTGAAGGCAACAGTGTTGGCTTTTGGAAGAAACAGATGAGAAACTTTAAAGCAAGCTGGATCTGGGGAGGTTATGTGGAAAGATACCTGGATGTCTACCGCCCGGTGACGATGTGGGATCTCCATGAACGAACCATGGGAGAGAGGAGTCAGCCTAACCGTGAACTATTTATTTCTCCTCCTCTGCCCTTGGTTAGACGGCGTCATACAGTCCCTGGTTTCCTCACTCGTCCTTCTCTAGAGCCATTTCCAGATGGGGGAAGGAAAGCTCTGGTGGATGTACTTGACGTTCATGGTCTACACTCAGATGGCAGGCCTGAGAACGTTACTTCAGTATTTTTCTAAGCTTTTGTGTGTGTTGTGGGAGGGGGCTGTTTAACGAGGAGTTGATTTAGAGGTCTTTTTTGTGTGCTTTTAGACGGGACCAAGATTTAATTATCTCCCTCAGGACAGGAAGCCCTTCAGACCCTGGAAAGCAACAGATCTTCTTACCATGATCTGTTGCAACAAAAAGCTGTTTACATTGCTCCTGCCACCCAGTCGCTCTGACGGGTCACGGGTCCCTCATCTATCTATCACCTGAGTCTTACCAGCGCTGCCTCCCAGGAAGCTGTGACTTAGTAGCCACAGCTCTAATATTTATAACAGGTATAAGGTGAGATTAACTATTCTTATCCAATCTGACTGGGTTAAGCTATCTTTGTTAAGATTCTTGAAATAGAATTAGCAATTAAGAAATCCATTCAAGTTTGGGGGAGATAACATTTAGCTGAACAAGGGGCCAGGTGAAATGCAAAACCACCATCCATTTTTTAAAACCCCAAATAATTTGAAGAATTTTGTTTGTTTAAAAAAAAAAACTCCCCCAAACGTTCTTTGGATTGTAAAAACAAACCCTTGTACTTTTCCTAAGAAATTGCCACTCCTCATTAAATAATATTCATAGACAGAAAATCATCATAAGTCACCTTTAACATTTCATTGAAACTTTAAAAAATACCACTATTTTCAATATCTTCCTTTGAGATAAAATAAGTAGGTATGAGTTTATTTCTTATATGATTGGAGCAGAGAGAACTGGATGGAAGGTATTCAAAAACAGAAATGGGATTGAGCCTGCGGGTGAAAGAAATGATTTGATACGGAGTGACTAGTCAGAAACAATTCCACAGAGGTGCTGCTGGTCCACGCTTGAGGACTAAAGTGTATATATTGCATAGGAAACAGTTTGTTACTATTGGGGGCAGTCACTCCGTAAAGCCTTTCTGTTCTCTATTCTTTACTGAGGACAGTTCTGCTCAGCAAACTTGTTGAGCACCTGCTCTGGGCAGGTCAGTGAGATGCCCAAAGACAAGCAAGACTTGGTCTCAGCCCTCAGGAGCTGAGAGCCTGTGGAGGTTTGAGCAGAGTGGTTCTGCTGACTTAAAATATGGTTCTGAATATGCTAGCACTGACTTACTGTGCCAAACAGATTCAGGGATTGGAAATACTGAAAATTAAACAAAATTATTGGTTGTGGGAACCGTGATTAAGCTAGATATTAATAAGAGAACTAAGCATTTGCCAGCACGGCGGCGGCGGGCACACAGCCATCCTCAGGTGTTGGTTCCACGTGTACACACTATCTACTCTGATTCACAAATGCAGTGGAAGACACGTGAATGAAATTTAAAACAGAAAACAGTAATTTCAATAGAGGAAATCTTTGTGTTCAAAAAAATGTTTTGAAGAAAATTCAGGAAGAAACTTGTTAATAAATGTTATATTCTTTTACTTATCAGACAAATTATTTCACTTGCCACTTAGTTTGGGTAGTTTTGAGTTTTCATATATAGAACGAGTTTTATATTGTCAGCTTTCCTGTGACAAAGATACTAAATGTAACTTGAGTAAAAAAATAAATATAAACAAAAAGAAAAGAAATATGTATATGTGTGTATAAAGTATATATGTGCCTATATATTGTGGGATATACAGTAAATTTTTACTTAGTATTGTCCATAGATTCTTGGAAACTTTAAGGGACACAACACATAGGTGTAACAAGAGCAGCAATTTTCTCAACATTATAACCAAATGACATCGCATTAAAAAATGTTACTTGAGCCACTGTTTCAATTGACGTTGCTGTTTCCAAGAACCTCTGGAAGATGGTAAGTGAGGACTTACAGGATGTGTGTACATATACGTGTATATGTACACCCACACAAATACACACACAATTATTACTTTGCCTAAGAACAATTTTAGTCCATAACAAAACTGCTTTATAATTTTGATTGTATGATTTATTCACAACCAATGTTGACTCCAATGTTTCCAATCAATTTCCCATAACCAGTAAAGTTAATAAAATAGGCAAACCCATGATGGAACAAAGAGAACTATTATGGTTGGTTTCTCAGACCTTTGTGTTGTAGGTTTAATAACCACTATTGCTTTGAAAGTGAAGAGCAAAAATAAAAACTCTTAAAAATAAATATTAATGACCAGGTGTGGTAGCTCACACCTGTAAGCCCAGCACCCTGGGAGGTTAGGGTGGGAGGATCAGTTGAGGCCAGGAGTTTGAGACCAACCTGGATAACACAGTGAGACCATATCTCTAAGAAAAAAAAATTTTTTTTTAATTAGCTGGGTGTGGTAGCTTGTGCTTACAGTCCTAGCCACTCCTGAGGCTGAGGTGAGAGGATCACTTAAGCAAAGCAATTCAAGGTTGCAGTTAGCTATGATGACACCACTATACTCTAGCCTAAACAACAAAGTGATACTCTCTTTCAACGACAACAACAACAACAAAAGATTATTATTAGGCATAGGGTAGGATTTAGTAGATTCTTGAGTCTTTATTGAAGGCTGTACAAATTGGACTGATGCTTTTCTTTTTAGATCTGCCAACCTCCGACTCCTGGGCTCAAGTGATCCTCCTGCCTCAAATTCCAAATTGCCGAAACTACAGGTGCCTGCCATCAGGCCTGGCTATTTTTCTCTATTTTTAGTAGCGATAGAGGTCTCACTCTTGCTTGGGCTGATCTTGAACTCCTAACCTCAAGCAATTTCCAGGCTTGGCCTCTCAGAGTGCTGGGATTACAGGTGTGAGCCACTGTGCCTGGACCCATAATTGGCATCTGAACACGTATTTTGAGTGGATGAGCTGTGAAGCAATAATGTCCCCAGATTTTTAGTGACAGACTCTCTCCTGTGATCAGAGGGGTTTGCTAATTTAAAATGAATGCAAGACTCCTACAGAAGAGAACACTACTGTTAGGAAGCTTAAGTATTTCTAAAATAAACACATTAGTTTTGCCAAAATATACTCAAAAGAGTCTAGAATGACTGAGGACATAAATTCAAATTATATTATCAAAGCATTCTTTTAATACGTAACTCACAACCAGACTTAAATATCATCTCTGCTATTTATAGTGATGGGATCCGGGCAAGTCAGGTACATCCATCTATTTGAGTCTCAGTTTCTTCACTTAAAAAAGAGAGACATCCTCAACTTCCCCATAGGGTTGTAAAAATCAAGGCACATATGTACAAGTCATTTTGTAAAGACTTTATAAGTTATCATCATGTTTTGTAATTAGGCAGAGTTCTGGTCTAAAATTGTTTTAGACTTTCTCTGTATTATATGGCTGTATGTTTTGAAGGCTCTAAACCAGGGGTCTTCAGACTTTTTAAACAGGGGGCCAGTTCACTGTCCCTCAGACCATTAGAGAGCTGGACTGCAGGTCCTGGGACAAGTCGGCTGCTAAGTAGGACAGGCAGCGGCGGCAAAAACACCTGGCGGGCTGGATAAATGTCCTAGGCGGCCGTATGTGGCACGGGCCATAATTTGAGGATGCCTGCTCTAAACCCACCCTTTAAATTTTCTGGAGAAAAAAAGAAAAGTATTTAAGCTGGGCACAGTAGCTCACACCTGAATCCTAGCACTCTGGGAGGCTGAGGCAAGAAGATCCCCTGTGCTCAAGAGTTGGAGAGCAGCCTGAGCAAGCATGAGACCCCCATCTCTATTAAAAATAGAAAAAAATAGCTGGGTGTTGTGGTGAGTGCCTGTAGTCTCTGCCACTCGGGAGACTCAGATATGTATATTCCTTGAACCCAGGAGTTTGAGGTTGCTGTGACCTAGGCTGATGCCACAACACTCTATTCTGGGCAACAGAGTAAGACTCTGTCACAAAAGGAAAAAAAAAGGTTTAAACAAGGAAGCATAAATAAAAATATCCTAAGGAAATATTCAAAAGAGTTTTTCTTATTCCTGGCACTACCTGTGTGTAGTATCAGCTCTGGTTTGTTTTCTAACATTGTCTGTTCTTGCCCTGTTGGAGAAAAGGGTGGGCAAAGTTAAGAAACCACGTGGGTAAAATGTAAATGAGTTTAGAGAAAAATCCATATATGGGGTACCTATAGATAGGCTAAAGCATAAATATGTTTATAAGTTAGCTCTTGAAAGAATTTAATTTATTACGAGGAGACAAGATAAAACCAAAAATTAATGTTTAAAAAAGTTAAAAAAAAAAAAAAGCAAACCATTACTTGACAATAAGAATGTATTTTACAGCTCGGCGCCTGTGGCTCAATCGGCTAAGGCGCCAGCCACATACACCTAAGGTGGCGGGTTCGAATCCCCAGCCCGGGCCCCGCCAAACAACAATGATGGCTGCAACCAAGAAATGGCCGGGCGTTGTGGCGGGCGCCTGTGGTCCCAGCTACTTGGGAGGTGGAGGCAGGAGACTCGCTTGAGCCCAGGAATTAGAGGTTGCTATGAGCTGTGATGCCATGGCACTCTACCCAGGGGGATAGCTTGAGGCTCCATCTCAAAAAAAAAAAAAAAAAAAGATTAAGTATCGCTTGGAGTATCCTGTAAGGCAATTGGCCTGAACACATCAAAAATAAAATGTCATCAGAAAACAGAGAAAGGAGAGAGAAGACACTTCTGGATCAAAAGAGATTTAAGAAAACACAACCAACCAATTCAATATTATAAACCTTGATTGGATTCTGGGTTAATAATTCAAGTAACTGGAGAAACTTAAATATGGACTATATGTTAAATAATGTACTGAATGAATGTTAATTTATTTCAGTACAGTAAGGATTTTATGGTTATATCGGAGAATATCTTTATTTTTAGGAGACGCTCCCTAAAGTAGTTGGGGGTGAAGTATCAATATCTACAACTTACTTGCAAATTGTCCGGTTAACAGAAAAATTTCTATTTGTGTTGAGATAAAACAAATATGGGAAGATATTAAAATGCTGACTCCAGGTAAAGGGTACGTGGCTATTCACTGCATAGGATCTAATTTTTAAACTTTTTCTGAAGGTTTGGAGTCCAAAAAAAAAAAAGTAATTGTTTCTAAAGAAGGCAATGCTACACAATTGTAAGCCCAAGAGTTTGAGGTTGCTGTGAGCTGTGACATCATAGTTCTTTACACAGGGCAACATAGTGAGACTCTGTCTCAAAAAAAAAAAAAAGCCAGATTTCAAAGACTTAGCATAAAACAAAGAAGGTAAATAGGTCACTAACACCTTTTTTTTCTATTGATTCTATGTTGCAGTGATAACATTTTTGATATAATGGGTTAAATAAAATTTCACTTCCTTTTTTTTTCACTTGTTTTGAGACAGGGTCTCACTTTGTCACCCAGGCTAGAGTGCAGTGATGCACATCATAGCTCACTGTAACCTCAAACTCCTGTGCTCAAGGGATCCTCCTGGCACCACCATGCCCAGCTAGTTCTATTTTTTTTTTTTTTTTTTGCAGAGACAGGTTCTCACTATATTGCCTGGGCTGGTTTCAAAGTCCCTGCCACAAGTGATCCTCCTGCCTTCACTTCCCAAAGTGCTGGTGTGAGCCACTGTGTCTAGCCTTTATTACTTTCTTAACATGACTACTTTAAACGTAAAATTGCATATATGACTTAAATTTCAGTTGGGTAGCAGTACTGCTCTAGAAGAACTAAATAATTAACAAGGCCGATTTAAATAATTGTTAACAGTTAACGCAGACACAGTGTTTATTTCATTCTAGGCACTGTTTTAAATATTTTATACATATTAACTTATTTAATCCTTGCAACAACCCTAAGAAGTAGAAGCTATTATTATACCCATTTTACAGATGAGGAAACCGAGGCACAGAGCTATTAAATAATTTGCATAAAACCACAGTAATGAATCTGGGATTGGGTTCCCATCAGTCTGGTTCCTGGAGTCCGTATTCTAAGCTGCAATGCTACGATTGATAAAATACATATTGAACTCTGTCCTCTGAAAGCAGGGACACATTTCCTGCTCTACCTTCTTCAGTGACACTGTCACAATAATTGACAAAACATATAAGGCCTCAAGAGAAGCATCACTCAATTCCCAAACTGAAAATAATATAGACCAAAGTGTACCATAATGGTATAAAATTAGAACTTAATATCAAAACCAGAAAAATGAAGTACTTGAAGTTGAGAAATTACAACAAAACAAAATCCACCCCTTCCAAACTTTTCAAAGAACTCTTGAATCAGAGAAGAAATTTAACTGAAGACTATTTAGCAAATCATCATGAAAATCCTGCATGTCCAGGATTCAGCGCACACACTACTCAGAGGAAAAGCGATAGCCTTAAATACCTTAATAGACAAGGAGGAATACAAATAAATGACCACGTGGCTCAAATCTAGACCAAAAAATAAATAAAAATCTAGTTAAAAATGGATAATTTTCTAAGAAAATATAATTTATAAAAACTAATTTAAGAATGAAACAAGTGGAATTGTTGAAGAGCTACTGTCCAAAATTATCACCAGGCTCAGGTGCTTTCTGGAAAATGTTATCAAACTTTTAAAGTGTGGTTAATTCCAGTGGAAACTTAACATTGTTATAGAACAAAAGAAGACACTTCTAGAATCTTTCAAATTAAGTAAACCCAATATTGATACCAAAAACCCAGAAAGAATTGTCTAAAATAAAAGAACTGGAATAATCTCATTTATGAACATCAAGGCAAATCAAAATTTTGTAAATTCAACCTATACAAAGGTTGATATCAGAAATTCAACAGTGGCTGAATATTCATATATTTAGTAAGGGGTGTAACACAGTTTCACAACTACCTTGGATTTCTTTTGGTGTGAATTGTCTGTCAATTCCTTTGCTCACTTTATTTGAAGGCACCAACCACATACACCTAAGGTGGCAGGTTCGAATCCAGCCTGGACCTGCCAAACAACAATGATGGCTGCAACCAAAAATAGCCAGGCGTTGTGGCGGGCGCCTTGTGGTCCCAGATACTTGGGAGGCTGAGGCAGGAGACTCGCTTGAGCCCAAGAGTTGGAGGTTGCTGTGAGCTGTGATGCCACAGTACTCTACCCACGGGGACAGCTTAAGGCTCTGTCTCAAAAAAAAAAAATCTCTGAAAGTACACACAAAAACCACATCATATTTAGATGTCTGTGGGAGGGGATGACTTTGAATTTTGCACTACATATTACCTAGTCAAAAATTTAATAATGATGGCAACAGAGGCAAGGTGACAAGAACAGAAGGAGAATGCAAGCCCTTTTAATAATCACTTAATGAAATAACAATCACAGAACTGGTTATTAGTGAAACTTCATTTGTAATAATCTCCTAATATAATCATCTTTCTAGTACCTCACCTCACATCACCACTCTTATTTTTCCGATAGCTAAAATGACTTCATAGGTGTGTTCTGTCACAGAAGAGGACAGAAGTTTCAGTGTCAAAAAGAGGCTTGGTGTGGTATACAACATGCAGAGAAATCCCTCTCCAGTCAAGGATGAAGGATCCCTCAGACACACATAAAGCCATTTACAAATAAGTGGTCGTTAAGCCCTTGTATTTATCTGTTCATTTTAAAATTTTATATAAAAATGTTTCATCCTACACTTAAGTTTACTGTTTGCTGTCAGATGAAATGAACATTGACAGTTATTGAAGATTTCATGACATGATCTGAAAACACAATGTTTTAACTACCTTGTTGTATAGACTCCTGAATATTAAAGGCATTTAACAGTTTATGTATGAGTTTTATCTAGTGTATCTTGACAGATTTGGTTATTGTTAAATTATGTTTAAACCTGCATAAATAACTTACATTGTTTGGTTGCCCTAAACTCAGAACACCGCTGTAAAGGCTAATTGGATCCTTTAGGAAAGTTACGTACAGTATAAAAGGATTTAAAGGGCTAAAATGCCTGCAACAGATTGTAAAAGCAGGTTTCTCTGAACCAAGATTTTGATTTGCCTCTTTTGGGAGGCACAACGTTTTTACTCTGGGGCAATGCACAAGTACAAGATGTGGGATGAGTTTGGGGTCCTTTCCCCCCTCCAAGTAGGATAAGTCGTTTTCTCTGCTAGTTTTAGGAAAGATACCTGTGGAAGACGAAGATTCCCTGGCTTAGAGTTATGCACCTGCGCAGCATAACCCCTGCAGTGACTCTGGGTCCTATTGTTCATTCCATTTTGGAAAACACTATGCTAAATTATAGGCATCACTCTGTATTTTTACTTTGTTTTGGATGGGAAAAGAGGGTGGTGCCCGTCAAGAGGGAATGTCTTGAAAGTGTAAGAATTCTGGGCTCAGCGCCTGTGGCTCAAGCAGCTAAGGTGCCAGCCACATACACCTGAGGTAGTGGGTTCGAATCCAGCCTGAGCCCGCCAAACAACAATGCTGGCTGCAACCAAAAAATAGCCAGGCGTTATGGTGGGCACCTGTGGTCCCAGCTACTTGGGAGGTGGAGGCAGGAGACTCGCTTGAGCCCAGGAGTTGGAGGTTGCTGTGAGCTGTGATGCCGTGGCACTCTACCCAGGGGGACAGCTTGAGGCTCTGTCGCAAAAAAAAAAAAGAAAGTGTAAGAATTCTGTAACATGGGCCAGTGAGCAGAGTCTCACGATCCATCTTCCACTTTCTCTCCTTGGTGTCCTTGACAATGCTGTTCCAAAGCTTTATTCTACAGTCACACACAGAATACTCTGAGGATTCTCCTACTAGAAGAGAAGCTAGAATAAAGAAACAAAAGGATGACAGAAGATTGCCCATCATGGTTGTGTGTGTGTGACCATTCAGGATAAGCTGTTTTGAAATTGCAGGAAGGGGAGCTACTTGAGTGCTATGTACTTCTTGGCAACATTTGTTCTAAACTTGAACCAGGGGGGTAAGGAGATACTCTCCCTAAGAGTCTACTTAGGGAGGTTCCAGAGTATTAATTACCTCCATACTGATGAAGATAGCTAAGTACTGAATACATATTATGGGCTATACTTGCAGTAAACATTTCACAGAGATTATGACAATTCTTACAGCTCTTCTAAGAAGGTGGGAATTCCGTTCATTTACAGATTCAAAGACCTTGGTTGGGTAGGTTAAATAACTTGCTCAAGGTCACAGAACTAGGGTCCCAGAGTTCTGAATCTAAAAGTCTCCTGGTGAGCTAAATGAATTGCTATTAGGCAAATATTTATTGTTTCCACCCATTGTTCTCCAATTTTAATAGAGGTACAAATTTCACTGGCCCAGTTTGTTACAGAGTAAGTGCCTCTAGGTTGGGAAACATGCTTTCTACTCTGGCTTTTGTTTTCTCCATAGTAAATAATTGGGTAATTACTTCGTGGCCTTTTGGCTAAGATCAAGTATAAATAACTTGGTAAGGAATGAAGGAGTAGAGCCACAAAATTTAAAGCTATTTATATTTTACTATCTTTTAAAGTAAGATATAAAAATAGCCCTTGCTCATCCTTTTGGGTGGGGATTTACTTCCTGCTTGTTTCTTTAGAATTTTCTTCACGGCTTGGCGCCGGTGGCTCAATCGGCTAAGGTGCCAGCCACGTACACCTAAGGTGGCGGGTTCGAATCCCCGGCCTGGGCCCACCAAACAACAATGATGGCTGCAACCTAAAAATGGCTGGGCGTTGTGGCGGGCGCCTGTGGTCCCAGCTACTTGGGAGGCAGAGGCAGGAGACTCGCTTGAGCCCAGGATTTGGAGGTTGCTATGAGCTGTGATGCCATGGCACTCTACCCAGGGGGATAGCTTGAGACTCCGTCTCAAAAAAAAAAAAAAGAAGAAAACAATGATGCCTAAGATCTTCAGGAGCAAAATCATCACAAGTTCCCCTTCCTACCATTTTAAGATTTAAAGCATCTGTGAAAAATAAAGGGGTTCTTTTTGAGTCATGGATAGAGTGAGAAGTAACCTAGAGGCTTGTGGACCCTGTGGGTTCCTCTGGTCTCCGCCTGCCCAGTCCCGGAGCTAATGAGAATGAAGGGCCTCCTCGCTGAGCGCAGGAGTCTGGTTTGGTTTTGATGCCCTGAGGCTGTCACCCTTCGCCCATGGAGCTGCAGCTCTTCTCTAAACTGGTGATTCATGTCCAGGAGGTTGGGTTTCTCCCCTGCTTGTGGTTCAGAGCTAAATCTTGTCTCCCAGATGATTGCATTGCTCTGTACTTACGCGGGGTCTTCACATCAATGCTGGCTCCTGCTGCTCTTCCCAGAGCGCTGGACCCTGCTCTTTGTCTAGTCTCTGCCTCCTCCAAACTGAGCTTTCCTTGGAAACTAAAAACAAGTGCTTCTATCATATGCGGTCGGTGTTAGAGACTGTGCTGTCATCAGTTTAAAGGGCTAAACGCCTTGGGAAATGATGGTGTCTCTGTCCTGTCCTGGCTTTGGTATTGGGATTACTGTTCTTGGGGCCAGGTGTAGCATCAAGCAGGTGTCCTCATTTCCAACCTTGTCTGTTACAGGCCCACCCTACTGTCCCTACTCGCTGGTGCTTACAGACTTGCCCTTGAGGTCCCATCCTCCTTAGTGACCAGTGTTATTTTATAAGAAGCTCAAATTCTAAATCTTAACTCCATATATACGTTGAGAGATAAAAGTATCTCTGCAAAATCTCTGTTAGAAATT
>CAUYQV010097823.1:0-21325 GCA_963574575.1 Galagoides demidoff
CTGGGACTACAGGCGCCTGCCACAACACCCGGCCATTTTTTGGTTGCAGCCATCATTGTTGTTTGGCGGGCCCGGGCTGGAGATTCGAACCCGCCACCTTAGGTGTACATGGCTGGCGCCTTAGCCGATTGAGCCACAGGCGCCGAACCAGCATTTGAGATCTTTTAACACATTTAGTTCCCTCTTCCCCTCAGGCAACTTGAAACCCTCTCCCATGGGGAATAGAACACACCACCTGCTCCCCCTCAGTGGTTCCTTTATTTAACTTTGCCCTCCATCAGGAGTTCCTAACTTATTTCTTCTTGTCAGATGATATCCATCTCCTTCCTCAAAGATGACGATCAAACACCAAGAAGCTTTTCTAATTCTTTCCCTGCTAGATATGATCCATCTCCACAGTACTTTGTACCACAGTCCACATTTACTGAATGCTTACTATGTGCTAGGTGGTATGCTTGGCATTAGATATTAACATAGAGCATAATACTATAATTATTGTGGGAACATGAAGGTTTTAAGAGGAAATACAGTATAACAAAGTTCTCTCCCAGGATTTGAATCAAGCTCTTCCTCTTTTTAAACCCCAATTCTTTCCACCTCATCCCAAAGCTTCCCTCAGGACAGATATTTCAATTCACCATTTCTGCTCAGTACTGCAGCCCTGTCCCTTCCCACCAGACAGCTCGGCAGAGCACTGCTGCCAGGGGGACAAATGTCATTAGGACTCCAGTTTTGCTTCTTCCTTCCTTCCTTCCTTACCTGAATTTCTCTGCTCTCACGGTAAAAATCCTTGTCTTCCAACTTCTCAAAGAGTAGAACTCTTCCTGGCCCAGCAGAACATGCGAATCCCTTGGAATAGGGTGCAATGGCAAACACCTCAGGCATGGCCAGGTGGGCCTGGCTACTTGCTGCCATGACCTGTTCATAGGAGGGGACTGGAGAACTGACTGGAGGAAACTCAATCAGGCTGGAAAAGGAAAACAGCAGATAAAGTTTACAGAGGCAACTCCAAGGAGATGAGCACAGCCCTTGGTAGTGGGAGAAACCACTCTATGCTCCCCTTTCCCATGGCCAAATGCCACCCTTTGGTCTGGGAATGCTATGCAGACTCCAAAGAGGAAAGACTGGGAGGGCACACATTTGTCTGGCAGTGTCACAACCCTATGTGGTTACTATAATGACGATGATTACCTCCATTTTGTTTAGAAAAAGGTGGCTCATTTGGGGCAAGACACGATCGTAAGAGGGACTTTACCTAACAAATGCAATCAGTGTGACCTGGTTTTTTGTACCCTCAATGAATCCCCAACAATACAAAAGTAATAATAATAATAATAAAAAACAGTGGTTCAGAGGAATTGAGTTTTCCAAGATTATACAATTAGTAAGTGAGCTAAGATTTTATTCCAGGTTTCCATTTTTGTTCATTTAGCTGGAGTTCTACTACACTACCAGCTCTGTGAAACAAAGGTAAGAAAGGCTGACACAGTTCTCTCCCTCTCTGAAGCTCACAGTCTGGATAACATGTGCTAAGGACTGCTAGGGGTGGCTGAGCCTACAGACAGCAGGTCACAAGAGTTTTCTAAGGACAGTTTCACAAGAGGGGCACCTATCTCAGAAGAGTGGAAGCTGAGAGTTAAAGGACAGTCAGGAGTGTGTCAGATATGTGCACACTCCTAGGGGAGTGGGTGGGAGGGCAGAGAGAACTGTGCATGGTCAAGCTCAAAAGCAAGGCTTAGGGGTAGAAAGAAGCAAGAACTACAGAGGGAGAGAACAGCGGGCACATGAAGGCCAAGCCAAGGAGTCTGGGCTTTGTTCTGGGAGTCCTGGAGCCCAGGACTGAAGGAGTGAACACAGCAACTGGAGAAGGACATGGGGATTTCTCAGGAAGCGCCTACATAATCACACACAAAAAAGGAGATGTCATGGCATGGGGGAGGTGATGAAAAAATGTGTAGATTGAAAGTTACTGAGGCAGAAGAATCTACAGGATGCCCTTGTGGTTGAGGGCTGGGGCTCTAGAGTTAGACAGATGTGGGTTTGAATCCTGATCCTGCCACTTGACAGTGCTGTGATCTTGGGTGGATTACTTATGCTCTTTGAGCCTGTTTCCTTATCTATAAAATGAGCATGATCATAGTATGGACTATATGTGGTAAGAATTCAGTGGGAATATACAGAAAGTGTTTAGAGCAGTGCCGGGTGCATCCAAAGGTGTGTCCCAACATGCATGAGATACCACTTGTACTGGCTGTCCTAGAAGCAAAGCGGGACCTCTCTTACAATGGTCAATAATACTGTTCCTTCCTCAGCCTGCTCCTCACCCATATCCTCCTATCAGACTTACCAAGAACATTTCTTTGCGCTTCTTAGTTGGTCTCTTGCCTCTTAGTGAATTGTAAGTTCCTTGAGGACTTTAGTCCCTGGCACCTAGCAAGATGCCTTTTGCATACTTGCAGGGTCTCAGTGGACAGTTATTTAACCAATTCAGTGACTTAGTCACTTGAAAATGTATTTTTGACAAAATATATTTTTGAATACTGGTATTAATAAAAGGCTTATAAAAGGAAGTTATATATAAACATGAAAAGAATATCTAGGCTATGGTTATAACTATCAAATCTATGCTTGAATACAGATTGATAGGAAGAGGGAAAGTGAATATAGTTGACTTTTAAGGTAAAGGGGTTATGAGTGGCTTTTAAAGAATGTAGTTTTTGTATGATGCTGTTAGTACAATGAGTATATATGCGCAGCCCAGAGGGGCACCATACCTCTCTGATTCCTGGATGACCTCCAGGCTCTTAGAGCCATTGGTAGTCTCCCTGACCATTATATTTGTCTCCCAGCGTTGATCTCCAGATTCAAAGAGGAAGAGCTTGCCTGTATCAGTGCCAACAATAATCTTGTCATCAGTCACCCAGGCATGGGCTAAATAGTTTTGGGGTTCTCCCCTCTGGAAATTGGTTTGCTTCAAAGTTCCCTCGGTAAAGCGGAGAAGCTTAAACATCCCATTTCCAGTGACACAAATATGAGTGTTATCCTGGGGATTGAAGCTCACCTGTATAATGTAAAAAAATTAAAGAATAAGATTCATAAAACCAATTTGATGGAATTACATGTATTTCTCAATTTTGCTAATTAATATTTATTTCAGGTAAGGTCAGAATATCCTTCAAGTATCACTAAGTCATGTAATTCCATACCACATTTTACAAAGGCCATTAATATTGTACAGCCCATGAGTCTTAATCTAGGAAATCTACAAAAGCCAAAAATCAGAAAGAGCAGGTTTTGACAACAAACTTTTTACCAACAAACAGAATAAATCTCAGCTGGAAACACAGACAAAGCTTATGTAGGGGAGGAGAGGAGCCACATATTAGGGGATGTCATGTGGTTTATCAGTTGAGGACCCTTCATCCGTAGCCCCTATTCCAATATACATTTGCTCCCCAACTTACCACATAGTTCCATCCTGGTAAATCCATCATAAAGTTAAAACTATCATATGCCAAAACACATTTAATACACCTAACCTATCCAAAATCATAACTTAGCTTCATCTGTCTTAAGTATGCTTACAACACTCACCTTAGCCTGCAGCTGGGCAAAGTCATTACTAACACTTTAGAGTACTTTGGTGGGTTTACCTCTGCAATGGCGTGGCTGCCTGGGAGATGTGGCTTACTGCTGCTGCTGGGTGTTATGAGAATACTGTATGGCAACTTTCTACTAATGACATATTGCCTTTGCACCGTCGTAGTCAAAAAATTGTAGTTGAATCATTATAAGTTGGGGCCTGTCTATACAGTAATGTGTAGTCAACCTGCTGTCTCCACTAGATGTGAGTTACTTGAGGGGCTGTGCCTCTTTCAAGTCTGTATCCCCAGTGCTGAGTTCATTATGGGCAGCCAACAAACGTTTATTGGATCTGCCTGGCAGGAGATATTCTCTGTTCTGGATAAGGACACATCACCAGGCCTCACTATGGCCTGGTAGAAACCTTGAACACCTTCTGGTTCTACCTGCCTTTGATATGATTCTTTTAATCACCAAGCAACCTTCTGATTACTAATTTCATCTCCTGACTTCTCTATTACTAGGAAGGGAGTACACTGGATAAATGATGTGCGTGTTCTGCTTGTGATATGCTGATTTATATATCCATTTCTTGTTCACTAAATAATTGAATCTATTCCTGAGACACTGATTAGCTAGTATTTCTGAATGTGAACAGAACTGAGTTCTTAAACCTGTAAAACTGGGTTCTCAATCCTAGGCTAGGGCGACAATACCAAAATTAACCTCCTCAGGACTCCCTATCTATGCAGCCAGGCAGGCTCCTGATGAGTTGTATTGATTTTGCCCTCAAACCACAATAGAAAATCCTGCAACTTCGTCAACACCTTCCTAAAGATCTACCACTTTACATTATACTCCTGAAATCTTCCTACTGCTCAGCAGTACTGCTGGAAAGAGGCCAGGATCAGGGAGAGACAGCAAATTTTACTAATCCACCTCTGTGCCCAATCAGAAAGCTGTTCTGGGACTGAGTAAGGAAGACTGGAGCAAGAGTCAGAGAACTCCTTGGCCCCCCTACCCTCCCTTTGTGCTCCTGGGTGAGTTATTTACCCTCTTGGACCCTCAGTTCCCTCCTCTGTAAAATGGGGATAATAACCAGGCATATTTTATATGGGGGTTATGAGACTAAATTTTAAAATGCATGTTCGAAATTAGAACTATGATATATAGAAAGTATTCAGTACAAGACAGCTGTAATTTTAGAAATAGTTTGCACCATAATTGTTATGCTACAAAGTACCTGGTAGACAGGGTTGTTCTGAGTGTCAATTTTAATGACGGCCATTACTTTCTGTTTTTCCCACAGCCAGTACACAAGGTTTGATTCTGGAGGTGATGTCTGAGTCAAAAGGTATTTGGAGTCTGGAGAAAAAGCCATGCTAATAAATTTATGAACTGGGAAGTCAAAATTACTCAGGATTTTGCGCTTTCGGCAAGGGATGGATGACAATTCATAAATGGTGATGACAGGTTTTTCTTGTACAGTCTCAGAGATAGCGAGGTATCGCCGATTGGGACTGATGGCCAAGGCCAACATGCCCTGACTCTTTTCTGAGCCTGCAAACAGAGGTAAGAGGGAAATATGAGGGTAGATCACATTTTCACCATGATTAAACATAAGACAGGCACGGTAGTGGGCATTGCTGATGCAAAGGCGGGAATTATCTCTGGCAGTCCCTTGGTACAGTGGGTATGGCTATTATTAACATAACTAGGACAGGCACCTTTGAGGATGAAGTGGGAGAAGTTGGAGAACCCTTCACAAAGAAGGAGAAGGTGAGACAGGGTATGGGATGGGTTAAGGAGGTAAGAGCTTAAGCAAAGGAGTGGATATAATGTAGGGTGTAATACAGTGGGAGAACTGCAAACAGTGGGGGGCATTGCTGGAACACTGCATGTGAGTTGGGTGGCCAAAGATGGGTCTAAAAGGGTTGGGCAGGGTCAGATTCTAGAGGCCTTTACCCCTGAGTGGCCAGCATTCCACGCTCTTCCTCTAGTCCAGAGGTGAGGATGCTAGCTGCTGGATTCCTTAGCCTCCCTCCCAGTTAGGTGATCTAAGTGACATTCTGGCTTTGAGATGCATGCAGATGTCTTCTGGAGTGGCTAAAGATTGTGCTTTTTTAAACACCAGGGACAGATGCGTTCTACCCCTTTTGTCCTGGACTACAGAGGTGATGTCCGGGGATACAGCAGTCATCTTGCCATCATGAAGTAGTAAGCATGGAAGTAGAAGATGTGCTCCTTTAGAAAGTAAAGTCTGAAGCAAAGATTAAAGTGCAAATATTTTATTTGGAAAATGCAGTCAGGGCCACAATATACTTTTTGTGGGCTCTGGGCATTTACTTTGGCTTTTATGAGCCCCTTCCTTTAATAAAAAATATTAAAAATGTATTTTATGTATTATTTTAAAATATTGACTGCATTCAAATAAAGAGAAATATAATTCAGGATGGATCATATATTGGCCCTAGGCCCTGTACCTACTGTAACTAGTGGATAAATGGTGTGTGGATGCAGGCTTAGGGCATGAGGCAAGGGAAGATGTGCTAGAAAGTGACTGTAATGTGCCCCCCTGCTATGTGCCCCATGTGCTGCTTGATGATAAGTCAGGGAATGATGTGGCAAGTTGCTCAGTGGGCATGCTCTGGAAGGGCTGCAGGGAGTCATGAAAGCTCAGGGATAAACCCAAGTTTGGGGTCACTGAGAGTGTCACACAAGAGTCTGGATTTCCCCTGGGAGGACATAGGAAATTTTTAGAAAGGGTCAGATAAGTGTTGTCGAAAGAACCCTCTGGCAGTTGTTTGGAAGACAACCCTGAGGGAAGGACACCAGTAAACAGGCTTTCAACAAGTGAGAGGTGATGGCAGCAAGAAGCAATAAGCAGCAGTAGGGGCAGCAGGAGTGGAGAGGAGGGGAGACCACAGAAACATTAAGAGGTGAAGACAGGTTGGGCACAGTGGCTCACGCCTATAATCCTAGCAATTTGGGAGGCTGTGGTGGGTGCATTGCTTGAGCTCAGGAGTTTGAGACCAGCCTGAACAACAGCAAGATCCTGGTCTCTACTAAAAACAGAAAAAAATAGCCAGGCGTCGTGGTGGGTGCCTATATTCCTGTAGGCCCAGGTCCTCGGGAGGCTGAGGCAAGAGGATCGTTTAACCCCAAGAGTTTGAGGTTGCTCTGAGCTATAACACCAGAGCACTCTACCTAGGGCAACAGAGTGAGACTGTCTCAAAACAAACAAATAAACAAAACAAAAAAAGAAAAGAAAGAGGTGAGGACAGTAAGACATGTGATCACCTGGCTGAGGGCGCCAGAGAGAGAAATGAGTAGTGAATGACATTGAAGATTCCAGTTTAGGTGATGGGAAGCAGAGGGCTACCTGTGATGGACTGCAGGCTGAGGAGGTTACTGCTGATGAAGAGTACGTCCATTGTCTTATGCCTAAATTAGCCCATCCAAATACTATTTATTCATGCTTATTTGATTCTAGTATTTTATGCTTTGAAAATTTTACACTTAAGTCTTTAAAAAATTTTTTAAATTTTTTTGAGACAGGGTCTCACTTTGTTGCCCTCGGTAGAATGCCGGGGTGTCACAGCTCACAGCAATATCAAATTCTTGGGCTTAAGCAATTCTCTTGCCTCAGCTTCCCAAGGAACTGGTACTACAGGTGCCCACCACAACACCTGGCTATGGTTGTAGTTCTCATTGTTGTTCGGCAGGCCCAGGCTAGGTCTGAAGCCACCAGCTCTGGCGTGTTTGGCTCCCTAGCTGCTGAGCTATAGGTGCCGAGTCTACACTTAAGTTTTTAGTACATCTGGACTTCATAATGGTAAAAGGTATGAAGCAAGGATTTAAATTATCATTTCCCAAATACCTAACTAGTCTCACAAGTAATCACTAATGCCACCTTTATGATATATGAAAGTTATATATTGACATCGATATAATTAGGTTTCTGGGATGTTTCCATAGGGTCACATTATATCTTTATTATGTGTTTGAATATTTGGCAAGGTAAAGTCATAAGGAAAGAGGGGGGAACAAGAAGGAAATGATATTCAGTTGTGTATATGTTGTGTGTGAGGTCATGTTGCAGCAACTTCAAGTAAGGAGGTCTAGCAGTTGGATGTGATTCTAAAGCTAGGAGAGGCTGGGACTGAAAATACAGATTTCAGGTAAAGGGTATAGTAGAAACAAAAACCGATTATGAGGCCAACACAGTTGTTCATGCCTGTAATCCTAGCATTCTGCGAGAATGAGTTGGGAGGGTCTCTTCAGCTCAGGAGTTCCAGATCAGCCTAAGCAACAACAAGACCATGGCTCTACTAAAAACAGAAAAATTAGTCAGGTGTTCTAGCGGACACCTATAGTCCCAGCTACTTGGGAGGCCGAGGCAGGAGGATCACTTAACCCAGGACTTTGAGGTTGCTGTGAGCTGGGCTGATGCCATGGCATTCTAGCCTGGGCAACAGAGTGAGACTACGTCAAAAAAAAAAAATGCAACTGTGAGCATGACATTGCTTATCAGAGAAGGCAAAGAAACACTGCTCACTCCCTCTTTTTGTGCTTTCTTGCTGGGCTCCTACAAGCACACAGCATGTGTCCTGCTCCTTTGAATATACTCCTGCCTCCACCACTGCACTAAAAGCTCCAGAGGGTAGGGTCCATGGCTTTCTTGCAAATTCATTTATTCATCCATCATCCATTCAATCATCAGTGCCTGGTATCTAGTAGGTGATGAATAAATGTTGACTGATTTTTGAGTGTGTAAAATGCTTTTGTATTGCTTTAACCTAGTTGATGACTCTCCTCTATTCCCTGAAATATTTTATCTCTCATGTGGATTTCTTCCAGTCTTTTTGACCACTCCTGTAAAGCTTTTTTTGGTTGGTTCTTCCTCTCATCCCCAGCACTAAATGCAGGAGTGCCCCAGAGCCTGCTTATTAGGCTTCTTCTCTTTTATACAGACATCAGTCCCTACAGAACTCTCACACTGTGAGAGGGTTTAAATTTCACCTCAGTAGTGATGACACTCAAATTCCTATCCCAGTCTGGATGGACCTCTCTTCCTCAAATCTAGGCCTGAAATCAAACTGTTTACTTAGCATCTCCATTTGGATGTCTAGCGCCATGGCACCTCAGCCTTAACATGTCCAAAATTGACTGCCATCTTCAGCCTTTTTCATCTGTCAACAGCATCTCCATCTCTCCCATTCTCAGGCCAAAACATTTGCTTCTTCTTTTCTTCTGCCCCACATCAGGCCTGTGAAGAAATCTGTCACTTCTACCTTCAAAATATATCCAGGATTTGCTCTCTCCTCACCATCCCTGGTGCTGCCTCCAGCCTGCTTTCAGCACTATTTTCTCTCATCTGGAGTATAACACTCATCCCTCAATTGGTCTCCCTGCTTCCTGCTTCCTTCTGGTCCTGCCATTGTTTTTCTTTAAGAGACAGGTTCTCACTCCATCACCCAGGGTGAAGTGCAGTGGAGTCCTCAGAGTTCAAGCAATCCTCCTGCCTCAGCCTCCCAAGTAGCTGGGAGTGCAGGCATGTGCTACCATGCCTGGCTAATTTTTCTATCTTTTGTTGAGATGAAGTCTCACCATGTTGTCTAGGATGGTCTTGAACTCCTGGCTTCAAGAGATCCCCCTGCCTCAGCCTCCCAAAGTGATTACAGGTGTGAACCATAATACCT
The DNA here is from genome assembly GCA_963574575.1 of Galagoides demidoff. Lineage (NCBI taxonomy): Eukaryota > Metazoa > Chordata > Mammalia > Primates > Galagidae > Galagoides > Galagoides demidoff. The sequence continues at coordinate 9,285 of CAUYQV010097823.1, forward strand.
GGCCCCTTACTCCTCCTTAAATGTATTCTCTGCATAGTAGCCAGGATGAACCTGTGGAAATGAAACTGTGATCATGTTACCACTCAGAACTCACTCACATGGCTTGTCATCTTGCTTAGAGTAAGAGCCTGTGACCCATGAGGCCCATATGTGTTGCTCCCCATCGTTTCTTTGCCTCTCCTCTTCCTTCCTACTCTTCTATCTTCTCCCCTTCAGCCATACAGGTCTCCTTGCTTTTGCCAAACACACTAATCATCCTCCTAATTCAGAGCCTTTGCTACTCTCTCTGCTACAGCCCTGCACCTCCCACATCAGCAAGGCCAGCTCCTCTGCTTTCTTCTGTCTACACTCAAAAAAGCAGCCCTCAGTGAGCCTTCCCCAGGCCCCATTGTACAATTCCATACTCTCCCAACAGCTTCAGTTTCCATGCTTCATTTTTTTCTCATTAGCATCTACCACTAACACTTGGAGTACCCTCTACCTTACTAGAATGGAAATACATAAAGTTTTGTATGCATGTGTTTATGTGTATCTATTTTATTACTGGCACACAGAAAGTACTTGATAAATTTTTGGCAAATGAACAAATGAATACATCTGAGCCTCATCATGACTCTGAGCTGAGCAAGCCAATTAAACACTATCACTATCTTACAGATGAAGAAACTGAGGTTCCATGAACTCATATAAGGAGGAGCTTGACCAAATCCAGATGTCCCAATTTCATGACCTTTATATTTTTCACTTCATGAGTAATACCCTGAGACTTGGCCAGCAGGGCTCCTTCCCTCAGCCCCATGTTTTAGAGTACCCCTGGGGGGGGGGTGTCCTCTGCCTGGGTATCCTTCCATTAAGGGGAGTCCAGGGGCCACCTGCAGTTTTCAAGGCCTCTTTTAGATCATGTCCTGGGAGCTAAGCACTCTGGCATTTCCTGTCCAAATGGCAAATAGCACCTGAGTCTGTTGAAAAGATCACTATTGGATTCTTCCCCAGCCTGTCTCTATCCTTGGCCTGAACCTGAAGGATGCTTAAAGGCAGTTGTTTATAGGATACGTGGGTAGAACTTGAACATAGGGGCTGGGAGGATCCACACACGTGAAATGTCCCCTGATGTAAGATAGAGTTGGGAGCAGAAGAGAAGTAGTGTAAGTGGGAAAGGTGAGATTATGAGCACAATAACTCAAAGTAAACTCTTGGTGGATACATTAAACAGTAGGATTGATGCAGATGAAAAGAAAATCAATCAATTAAGCAATTAAAATCTAAAGGAATAATTTAGATTACTCCATGGTGGAGTTCCCAAAGGAGATAATAGAATAAAACAGTATAGGAAAAAAAAATTTGGCATTTACATGCAAAACATGGCATTTACTATAAAACTATTAGCAAACAGAAATACCCAGCAGACATGGGGCTCACACCAATGATCCTAGTACTTTGGAAGGCTGAGGTGTTCACCTGGGGCCAGGAGTTTGAGCCTGAGAAAAACATGGCCCTGTTTCTACAAAACCCAGAAAAATTAGTGGGGTGTGGTAGAATGTGCTTGTAGTCCCAGCTACTCAGGAGGCTGAGGTAAAGGGATCTCTTGAGCCCAGGAGTTTGAGGTTGCAGTGAACTATGATGTCCCAGCACTGTACTCTAACCTGGGCAACAGAGCAAGATCCTGTCTTGAAAGAAAGAAAGGAAAGAAATCAAAGGAAGAAAATAAATAAATAAACCGTACAAACCTATGAAAAGATACCTTCATTATTCTCATTAGTAATAGAGAAATGAAAATGTAAACCACAATAAGATACTTTTTCTCAACCACAAGTTATACAAAACATTAGGAAGTTGGGCAATACCCAGAGTTGGCAAGGTTGCAGAGGAATGAGACTCTTATGAACTTCTGGTGGGAGTGTAAATTGCTACTATAACACTACTCAGTAATTGTAGTGAGTGTAGCAGAGGTAGTTTTTATTCAAGTAGATGAGTTTGTATACACACAAGAACATTTATATAGGTATGGCTTGTAATAACAAATAACTGTTATTCCCAAATGGCCCTCAACACTAGGAAGGATAAAGATAGTCATATGATAAAACTTAGTTATATGAATCAAGACAAATGAGTCTCAAACTATGATGCTGAACAAAAGAAGCAAGTCACAGGACACATATGCTAAGATTTCATTTATATAAAATTGTAAAATAGCAAAAACAAAAGTATATCTTGCATGAGGTTAAACATATATGTAGTGAAACTATATGGAAAAGTAAAGGAATAATTACAAAATCCAAGATGGGGTGTGTGTGAGGAGGGGGAGGAATGCAATTAGAGACAAGCTGTGGAACTGGCCATGTTCTATTTCCTATACTGGGTGGTCTGGTTTACAGATCTCCTTTTTATTGTAACTTAATACTATGTATATTTAGTGTATATTCTTTTGTATGTACATGTCATAATAGAAAGTGTTCAATGCAACAAAGGATGGTAAAAAATGGTTTAGGTTGTTAAATCATGAATTTCACAACAATGTGAAGTAAAACAAATGCTGTCTTATTATAAAAATGCCTATTTGTGACTTAGTATAAAATTTCCAGTATCTTCATCATACATAGATTCAAAATGTGTTGTAATGAAGGTATGTACTCTGGTAAACTGCATTACACAACTCACAAACCGGCTCTAGTGATGATGATGACAATGACACTGACACTGGAGATGCATGAAAAGAGATTCCTAAAAATAATTTCTGTCCTAAAATTACAGTGAAAAAAGCACTTTTAAAATTAACATTTCACATGTGATTTTCACTATGATTGTGTGATTGATTAATCTATACTTAAAAAGCCAACATTTATTTCCTCTACATTTATAAAGCTACATGTATATACCAGTTGGTTAGGAAACCTTTTCAATCGTCATGTTAGGATTATGAGGTATTATGTGGCACATATGGTTAATGTACCTGATGTGTCAGGATGGAAGGGGTTTTACCTGGAATGAATTTTTGCCATTTCTGATCCACATTGTACTTTACACAGTGATTTCCTGAAGGAAATATAATGATCTGTTCATCAAAGAAGAAGATATTGTTGGCTACACGGGATCGAAGACCAAAAACATGCAGCGACTGAGCTACCACGGTAGACATGGTCTCCTGCCAAAGAGCAACTCTTGAGAACTGAGAAACCGGCCCTCCAGCCCGGGCCCCGCAGGACACGCCCAGTTCCGCCCAGCTCCCACCGCGGGGCCCGCCCCGCAGGACACGCCCAGCCCCGCCCCCGCTCCTGCGCAGGCCCACCCCGCAGGACACGCCCAGTCCCGTCCCCGCCCGCCCCTGCCCGCGTCTCCGGTTCCTGCCCACCCCGCCACACATGGCTCCTTCTTCTCCTCTTTCCTTTGCTCACTCCTAACTTCTAGCTCCTCCGGGAGACCTCAGGAACCTCCTCCTACCTTTCGGGGCTTCTCTCTGGGTCACTAAAGCACGCAGGTATCCAGAGACACTACTCCTATGTCTGGACGCTTTCAAACGCAGAGTGGTTCCTATAGCAACAACGAACCGGAAGTGTGGGTCTGCAGCCGGAAGCGGAAGTCCGGATCGAAAAGTTTGACCAGTAGTTAGCTGTGGTTGGTGCTGATGCGGGTGTCGTCCACGTGGAGGGGCAAGTGAGAGTTGTTGGGTGCCCCAGGGCAGCTAGCTGAGGCGAGGGCTCCTGGGGGTACTCGGTTGTTTATCGGAGGTGTTGGTCGTGCGTGCTGCTGGATGGACACTCCACCGCTCTCAGGTTCAGACTCAGATTCTGATAATTCTCTAGTCACTGACAGAGAGGTAGGTTTCAGCCGAGCTCGCGGGGCGAGGCACGGGAGCGGGAGCCTTATTCCTCTGGTTTTGACTAAAGTTGTGTCCTGCAGTTGCAAGATGCGTTTTCCCGAGGGCTTCTGAAGCCAGGTCTCAATGTCGTCTTAGAGGGGCCGAAGAAAGCGGTTAACGACGTGGTGAGCTCAGGCGCCGGGTCGAGGGAAACGCGAATAAGATGCTCATAGGGCACTGTTGTGCTTAGAAAACTAATTCTTGTTCCAGGAAAGATACAACTCGTTGTATTGCTAAGAGGGTCAATTACTTGCCTGGGTATTGGGGGTTAGTGCTTTGTCCGTTGTTTTAGCACCCTGGGCTTGGGAAAGACAAACTCGGGGTTCCCTTTTGATGATTTCATTGTCTGAATTTCTTAGAATGGCCTCAAGCAGTGTTTGGCCGAGTTCAAGAGGGATTTGGAATGGGTTGAAAGACTTGATATGACCCTGGGTCCTGTGCCAGCGATCAGTGGATCTGAGGTACCAACTTCTCAGAACAAGGACCAGAGAGCTGTTAATCCAGAAGACGACTTCCAGCGGGAGATGAGTTTGTATGTTTGTTCTCAAATGCTGCAGAAGATGAGAGTCCTTGTGCTAGAGAGTGGGGTTGAGAGGAGAGTAGTGAGCCTGCTCTCCTCAGAAGGACCAGGGAGTTACATTAGGCTGTGAGTGGGGAGGACTGCATGGTTTGACCAAGAAAAGCTAGAGATTCTCCCTGGTTGATAGAAGAGCTCCTTGGTCCAGCAGTCATGATTCCCTCTGTGGGATGTTTCAAGATATTCTCTGATAAAGTATTTTTGATTGTGTGCATTCATTTATTAGAACAAAAATTTGCTTATGAAAGTCTCTTGTGTGGGCTTTTCTTGTGATTACTTATGCATCTATAATTGACAATAGTTTTTGTGTAAATGGGTAACTTTGGGTGAATCATTCTTTTAAATTAATGATTTGTTTTTAGCAACAACTCCCTCTTTCTTTCTTTTCTTTCTTTTTTTTTTTTTTTTTGCAGTAAAATGTTTATTGCAGCTCAATTCACAATCTCCAAGATGTGGAAACAACCCAAGTGCCCAGCAACCCATGAACAAATTCACAAACTGTGGCATATGTATACCACGGAACATATATTTTTGTTTGTTTGTTTTGTATGCTTTTTTTTTATTAATCGATAGCTGTATACATTAATGCAAACATGGGGTACATTGTACTGGTTTCATATACAACTCCCTCTTTCAAAAATGGCATATAGCTGAATTTTTTCTAGACCAAATTAGTGAAGTTTAATCCAGTTTCTGTTGTACATCTGTCCTTGGGAATAGAGGTCAGATGTTGGGAATCCTGAGCTCGGAGAACTCATAAGAGACAGTGAGAAGGACACATAGATGTTTTGTGGGATTTTTTTTTTTTTGAGACAGAGCCTCAAGCTACCCCCCTGGGTAGAGTGCCATGGCTTCACGGCTCACAGCAACCTCCAACTCCTGGGCTCAAGCAAGTCTCCTGTCTCAGCCTCCCAAGTAGCTGGGACCACAGGTGCCCACCACAAAGCTCGGCTATTTTTTGGTTGCAGCCGTCATTGATGTTTGGCAGGTCCAGGCTGTATTCGAACCCGCCAACTTAGGTGTATGTGGCTGGCGCCTTAGCCACTTGAGCCACAGGCACCGAGCCTACACAGATGTTTTTAACAAAGCCAGGGCTCTTGTAATGTGATTTTTAGTCTTCTGGGTATATACCTAATAAAGGAATTGCAGGATCAAATGGAAGGTCTATTTTTATTTGTATCAGAATGTTTATTGTAGCCCAATTCATAATTTCCAGGTCATGGAAGAAGCCCAAGTGCCCATTGATACATGAAAGGATCAACAAACTGTGGTATATATACACCATGGAATACTATGCAGCCATAAAGAAAAATGGAGACTTTGCATCCTTCATATTCACATGGATGGAGCTGGAAAGTGTTCTTCTTAGCAAAGTGTCACAGGAATGGAAGAAAAAGTATCCAATGTACACATCTTTATTATGAAATTAATTTATAGCTTTCATATGAAATCTATAACCTAATAACAGCCTAAGTATACAGGGAGTGGGGAGGGAGAAGTGGGGGATAGGTAGAGGGAGGGCGATTGGAGGGATCATTTCTATGGTTTATCTTACAAGGGTACTAGTGAATCATTCTATGAGTAGAATATGATTGTCTTGACACAATAATTAAGAAAATGACATGAAGGCTATGTCAACCAGTTTGATGAAAATATTTCAAATTGTATATGAAAACACCACAATGTACCCCAGAATTGCATTAATGTACATAGTTATCATTTAATAAAAAAAAAGTCAAGACTCTGTACTTAAGCATATTCAGCTAACTCATCTCTAAGATGACTTACAATACTATTATGGGTTAGAAACACAATAATGGTGAACATGTTGTCAGAAAACAATGATCTCTTCTCGAGATTGTCCTCTTCAGAGTCATGGCAGTCACCACTAGTTAGAGAAATATAAGCATGATGTTATCCTAATCTGAACAATTAAGAGGAAAAGAGTACTGTGAGAAACTTTATTCCCAAGGTAAAGATGGCCCGTTCCATTTTCTCGCTGTCATGGTCATTGTATGGTAGGTCATTGCAGTAAACAGAACTATGACTTGTAAATACTTTTTCACTGGACCTCAGTTTTTGCTTATGTATAGTGAGGGATTAATTAAGAGGTTGTATAACTTAGTGTTAGGTAGAACATGGTCCTCATTTATTTAACTTTGGGAGGAAGAGAATTGCCAAAATTTAATCCAAGATACAGGTGGCCCGCTGAATCCATGGGTTCTGTGTCTGTGGATTCAACCAACTATAAATTCAAAATTAATTGGGAAAAAGACATTTAACAAAGTTTCCAAAAGAAAACAAGGATTTGCCGTGTGCTGAGCACTACATTGAATCCAAGAGCATGAAATGAAGTGTAGGCATTATTTTGGGTACAACAAGTAATCCTAGAGATTTTATTTAAAGTGTATGGGAGACTATATATAGATTATATGCAAATATTATGAAATTGGTGGATTTTGATATCCACAGGTGTCCTGGAGCCAATCCCTCATGGATACTTATGACAACTATATATTTTAATAGTACTCTTGTATCTCAAGGTGAATTTTAGGGAGCTCTTATATTGATCACACTCAGCGGTGCTAATCTAGATGTGAGCCCAGACACATCTGTGTACAAATTCTTACTGTGAATTCTGCACACATTGACAGCTTTCCATCCTTTCACTGAAATGTGTATGTGTGATGGAAGAGGCCACATACCTGCTTGAGTTTGTTCCATGTGTGGTACATTGGAGAAGGACACTGAGGTGCCTGATGCTATAATCTCAGTGTGCTGCCAGCAGGAATAGGAAGAATTCAGTCTTCCTTCCCAGACACACACTAGGAGTAGGAAGGTCACTTTGAACCTTTGGCTCCATCACTGACACATTGGGTCCCTTGAGCACAGTGTTCAGCTTGTGGGCCTCACTGTGCTCTTGTGTAAAACACAGGGGTTGGAATAGTCCCAGTTTACAAGTCCCAGTTTCCAAACCTGAAAGTTCCTATTCTGTGTTCTAGTCTAATGTAAGTAGTGGCCATCCCAGATTCCAATAACAAAACTGACAACATTTTGCCTTTTATATTTGACGGAAGCTACAGACTAAACAGGCTACCGTGGAAAAGTGAAAAGGCTAACCAATTATAAGCACTTGGGAAATATGGAAAGAAGGTGAGCGGAAAAATGTGTGGAGACCAGGGTGAGGGCAGGTATATTTGTCAGATCAGATGGCTGTGGTCTGGTTGGTCCCATGCCCTGTGTGTGAGATGGTGTATATCTTGTCTCAGAGTAGAGCGTGTGCTAGTGTTCATTCATGGGCACAGTCTTGCTTTGACAGCAGCATGTCACCAGGAGTAGTGTGGAGATTGCATAGTAGTAATTCTCTTCTCTGGGCTCTAGTTTCACACCCATCCAGTGAAAAGTTGGGCCAAGATCAGAGGTTTCCCCCCCTGACCTCATGGCCAAATCAGCAGGGGCAATCTTTCACAACACACGTCAAGCTTCAGAATCTCTGAGAATATGTGTACTTTTTCTGCCCTTCTCCAGAAAGCCCCCCTGGGTATGCTGATATGCATCCTGGTTTGGGGCTCACTGGCCTCCTCTGTAATTGTTAAGTCCCTGAAAAAAGCTGTACTAATGATTGTCACCTAGTCTGAAAGAAAACAAGCAGGGCCTGTGTGTTCAAACCAGGGATGTCTGAGTTCTAATGTGAAACCAGATCACACATACTATAGTACTTCTCTTGGTTTTCCTTTTATATTTTACAGTCACCCAAGTAATAAGACAATGGGATTAAAGTGAAGATTGTGTAAAGACATGACTGTAAGGAGGGATTGGCTGGAGTGTTAAGGCTTTGTCAACATTCTACACGTGAATGCTCATAACCTAGACCGCAGAACTTTTGTTCACCATTGTGGTCATTTCACTGACAGATCCTCATTGGAGCAAGAATATACCATACATTGGGTCCTCTGCAAGAAGTCTTCTGGAGACTTATTATTTCACTGATGTGGATGTGGTGGTTGAGATTATCTCAAAGAGAACAGCAATTACTTTCACCTAACCTAATTTGTAAAAAGTAAAACCTCAGTCAGACCTATTAGCTGCTCAGTGTTTCTAATTTGAAGAAACTTTATGGTGGTGAGTCTCAACTGGGGTGATTTTGCCCCCACCTCCAGTGACTGTTTGAACTGTCTGGAGACATTTTTGGTTCTCTTTTGCTGGGGTGAGGGAGCTATTGGCACATGAAAGGTAGAGGGCAGGGACACAGCTAAACATCCTGCAATGCAGGTCAGCTCCCCAACAAAGAAGCATCTTATCCACAATATCAGCTGTGTCCTGATGGAGAAAGCTTGCATTAGCATATTATGTATCTCCTTTTGTCCTTAACAATTTATTCTTATCTGTGTCATGGAAAGATTTTTTTTCTCTATCACAGGCTGAACCACTTCCAAGTCTACAAGGACATCACTCTGTACAAGGCCTGGAGAGTGGAGCCTGGGAGAAGATGACAGACACAAGTAGGCTCCCAGAAGTGCTGTCTGTCTCCATATTTGATGCCCAAAGTATGCACTGCAAGGAGAAATATACATTACTATAAAGCAGAAGTCTAACTTATCCTATTGGAGTCTTACTTTTCTCAACTCTGCCCAGTTCCACTGGTTCAAATCCATATCTTTTAACCCAATGTGAGAAGGCCAGGGTAAGATCTTAGCCTAAGGAATATACATCTCAGTCTTTCCGGACACAAGTCTAATAAAACAGGCCAGGTGTGATGGCTAACTCCAGCAATCCTAACGCTGTATACAACCAACCCTAGATTTGAATTTGGAGTGTTGCTCTCTAGAAGAGCCTAATGACCCTGCATGATACAATTGGAGGGAACTTTAAGAACAAAGCTTGAAAAACTGGCTTCTCAACCCTGCCACCACCGCCTGCTCCTGATCCACTCTCTGCTGAGTTAGCACCTGCCTGAGAACTGCAGCCTCCCAGACTGTGCTCAGCCTCTGCAATCAGTGCCCACAAGACTGTGCAGGGTAAGCACATGGAAAAGTGGGGCTGTGTCAGGAGGAATCTGATCTCATGCACCTGAAGGGACTGCACTGTCCTGAGCAAAGGGGAGAAGGCTTGAGGGAGGAGACATGTTCTGCTCCTCATTTGAATTACCATGCACTCTTCCCATTTGCTAATATTCCACAGATTGTCAAATAGAGGTCATAGTAAATATTTTTATGTTCTGAAACATGACCTGTCTGACCAAAATTTTGTTAGTTGAAATGAGTTTTCCCAAACTAAATTCATTTTCAGTGCTCAAAATCTTTTGAGACATCTTTTTTATTTACCAGTGATGCTTTTCTAGAAAGAAGAAAATGTGAAAATTAATTATTGTTTTTGTTTAAGAATATCACATAGTATTCTTCTTCCTGAAATGTAAATCATGGATTCTAACCAAAAATGGAAAGAGAGAGGCCAGGTGAACTGACTTAACACCAATCAATGCAGAGTAGTGGTGTTAATCACAGAGTTGTTACTAAGAGTGTAGATAATTTCAAGCATGGTTTGACATGGTAGTAACTGCCTTTGTGTTCATATCATAGGTACAAACAGAGCGTCTTCAGAAGAGGCAGCAGGAGAAAGCACATATGATGAATGCCATTAAGAAGTGTCAGAAAGGATAATTTTTCTTCTATTTTTGAGATTCTTTGCTAAGAATAATATGTTCCAGTTCCATCCATGTAAACATGAAAGAGGTAAAGTCTCCATCTTTCTTTAAAGCTCCGTAATATTCCATGGTGTACATATACAACAATTTATTGATCCATTCATGGGTCGATGAGCACTTGGGCTTCTTCTATGACTTAGCAATTATGAATTGGGCTGCAATAAACATTCTGGTACAAATATCTTTGTTATAATGGGATTCTTGGTCTTCTGGATATATACCTAGTTGAGGAATTTTAGGATTGAATGGCAGGTCTATTTTTAGATCTCGATCTCTAAGTGTTCTCCAAACATCTTTCCAAAAGGAATGTATTAGTTTGCATTCCTACCAGCAGTGTAGAAGTGTTCCCTTTTCTCCATATCCATGCCAACATCTCTGGTTTTGGGATTTTGTTATGTGGGTTAATCTTATTGGAGTTAGATGATATCTCAAAGTAGTTTTGATTTGCATTTCTCTGATGATTAAGGATGATGAGCATTTTTTTCATATGTCTGTAGGCCATGTGCCTATCTTCTTCACAGAAGTTTCTCAAACTCTTGACTATACTGAAGAGCTTAAAAGAGAATAAAAGTTATCAAGTCAAACTCTAAAGCAGTGTGAGGAACCAGAGACATTCTGAGCCAAGTAACCAGCATGCTCTGGGGGCATTTGCTGATCCTGACAAATATAAGTTCTATTTTCATAGCTCTGTGGGATACTGGGAACAAAATATGGAGCCACAGTCTAGCCACACTGAGGAGGGAAGTGGGATACCCTCTCCACATTAAGCCAGACTACAAAGCTCTATTAATGTTAAGAATGAATAAACACAAAGAAAACCCACACCATCTTCCCACATTCACTTTCAAACTTCAGGAACAGAATACTTGGTGCTGATCAGATTGGGAGTCAAGGATGCCTGTGAATGTGTAAGCACTGAGCAGCTCTTGTACAGATCTGGTGCTCCAATTTCTGCCACTTAGATGGACAATAGAGCTCATGGTGAGAACTACACTGTGGTGGCCCAGGCTGACAGCACCAGCATGTGCCTGGCCAAAAAGAAAGCAAGCCTTCTCTGGAGGGGCCTCTCTTCATGTTAGGGTGCAATTCTGAGTCAGGAACCTGAGCAGGACTTAGCTGGGTGCTCTGCCTCAGGCTCTCTCCTGGGCTTCAATCAGAGCAGAAGGTGCAGCAGGCAACTCAAAATGCAGGGAAGGATCTGCTTCCAAGCTCACTCACGTGATTGCTGGCAGGGGTCAGTTCCTCACTGGGCTATTGGCTGTTAGACCAACAGTCTCAGCCCCTTGTCCATTGACTAGAAGCTGCCCTCACAATGTAGAGGGCACAGGGTAGCCCACAACATGGGAACCTACTTCTTCAGAGCAAGTAATTGAGAAGAGTCAGAGAGAGTTCAATCAAGATGGAAGTGACAGTGGAGGGGTCAAGATGGCCAACAGGCACCAGTCTCCGACAGAAGCTCCTGTTCAGAGGAAAGGATAAAGTCCAGAGAAACCTCCAACAAAGTCAAAAATTGGGAGCCCAGCTGAGAGAGAAGAGTGATACCGGCGGGACACCTCTTCTGAGACAGGAGGAGACTCCTAGAGGACAATCGACAGGTACATAAACCACCCCAAAGGAATAGTGCCCATCCCCTCCCCCAGGAAAGGTGTGCTTTTCCTTTGTTTCCTCTTCAACCACTCCTCCAAGTCTCCTACAGGCCACCGATTAACTGAGGACCTATCCTCTCACTCCACGAGTGAGAGCTGCCAACAGGGAAGTTTGCTACCCTGGAGGAATCCAGTTGAAACTCGGAACACCCTCCCCCAGGCAGAAAAGTGGAACTGGCGTTCGCACTGCCATTTTGAGTTTCTAGTCCACTCTCTCCCTCCCCTTGCCGGCTGAGATAGGGAGAGGAGCCCCAAGAA
>CAUYQV010097824.1:0-72420 GCA_963574575.1 Galagoides demidoff
ACAGGCGCCCGCCACAACACCTGGCCATTTTTTGGTTGCAGCCATCATTGTTGTTTGGTGGGCCTGGGCTGGGGATTTGAACCCGCCACCTTAGGTGTATGTGGCTGGCGCCTTAGCCGATTGAGCCACAGGCGCCGAGCCTAATCTAAATCTTAAGCAATTTTTAAAAGCAAAGTAATCTTGTGAAGCACTGATTTTAGAAAAAAAGGAAATCCAATTGGTTTGGTAGTTTCTGAATTCTAGATTATATTCTTCTCTGTGTAAAAGCCTAAAATAGAATAGAATGTCATTGATACTTATAAACATTAATGATTTATTTATTCATTAAAAGTATTCAGCCATACATACTGAATATTTTTTATATGTTGAGCAGGGGAAAACCTAGGCTTTGTGGAAACAGAAGCTCATTTTACCTGGATTGCTCCTACTACAAATAAGATAAGAGATTCAAATATATATTAGTCAAGTTAAGTATTAAAGTAAGTGTTTTATCAAAAACTAAAAGCATATGATAATAAATCCATTTACAGCTGATGAATGCCACAAACATTTAAAAATCCAGAAAAAAATAATGTTTCTATTAGTTAATCATAATATTATATAATATTTTTGGCTGCATGTATCTTTGATAAACTTTTATGCCCCCTCCTGTGCCCTCACATGGAACAACTTAATTTTTAACTTAGAAACATGCAACTGTGTAATGCTAATGTGATTACTGTAGACATAAAGTGATCACTTTCTACACAAGTGATTTCTGTATGTATAAAATTCAGAGAAATTATATGGATCCTTGAGGGGTAAATTCACACCTAAAAGGTAAATCACACACTATTCCAGTGACAGACACACTATGACTTTGACTCAAGCAGTATAAAAGCAATTTATGAAACCCAAACATTTGCATCCCTACCATATTCTAAAATAAATTTTAAAAAAGCCATTCTAAAAACATTCATTGTAAATTCAATAGTTTTTCCAAATCAAAAATTTAAGAAATTAAGATTTCAATGACACCCTTTATGTTTTACAGGTATTTAATTATAATGTTTAATTATAATATGCTATAATTATATATCTGTCCTCATTATCTCTATTTTTGTACTTCATCTAGCATCACAAAATTATATGATATTGAGACTGAGTCTTCTAATGATTTGTCACTGTCTGGAATATTCATATGAAGAGAGGCATTGCCACTATTTAACATAAACAGCAAAGATTTGGGTAACAGAAGAAGGCAGTTCTGATATGGGAAGAAACAAATTAGGTGTGGATTTTCAGTCCTATGTTTGACACTTAGCAGATCTAGCTAAAAAATCCACAGCCTCACAGAGCACTGTTCTAACATCTGTAACACACCTGCTGATGGATATTTGGGGTATTTCCAATTTGGGGCTAGTGTAGAGAAGGCTCTTAAGAATATTTGTCTAGAAGACATTGTGCATATGTTCTCGTTTTTCTTAGGTACATGCCTAGGAATAGAATGCTTTGGTCTAATGGCAAGCTATTTTTTAAATTTTAAGAAACCACAGAGCACTTTTCCAAATGGATTGTATGATTTTGGATTTCCAACAGCCATGTATGAGAAGTGATTCTAAGTTCTCAGCCACAATCAATATCCACTCTTTTTTGTAATGATAAATTATTTGATATTGAATATTCAATAGTAATACTCACATCAAATGTTATTATGATGATCAGAAGAGATAAGAGGTGAAAGTGCCTTTTAAATTGTGAAGGGCTGAACAAGTGATAGAAATTATTACTGCGGTAAATTCTCCATTTCACTGTCACAGAAAATATCTTGAAGTCTGGATATAATGTCACTTGAATAGTAGTTTAAAATTGGAAGCGATTTTTCAATCACTCCTGAAGTTATTTTTATTTTATGCTTTAATGTGTTTTTGAATCAGTTGTGCTAATAATAAGAGGTTACAGTTTCCTGATGTCATACTGGAAGAAAAACTTAGACATACCAAACTGTCTGCGTTAGAACAAAAATGGTTGCTTAACTTAAATGGAATTTAAGATTGGTGAAGTAGAAGGATTCAAAATGAACTTGTAGGCATGATTTATTGAGAAAAGAATTTTAATTATGAAAGTTGTTCTCTCCCAGTTTGAAAATCACTTGACCCAGATATAGTCTCAGTGCATGCCGGCTGGTTTATGTAGCAACAGAAGAGAGTCCTAAAGCTCCAGCAGGCCGTTAATTTTTACAACATTTCTGGGGAAATCTAAAGCTCAAATAGCAAGCCATATAGGGAAGCTTCTTAAATTTAAAATTTAAATCAACTTTATTAAGTTGAAAGTGATATACGATAAGCTATACCCACATAAAGTGCAGAACTCAGTGAGCTTGACAGATGAATACATCTTTACAAACATTCAATAAATCACTAATTTCATTCTCTTTTTTGCTGAATAACATTCCATTATGTAATAGATCACGTTCTGTTTGTCCTTCACCTGGTGATGGACCTTTGAGCTATTTCCAGTATTTGCCTAGCTTTTAAGAACATTTGTGTTCAAGGCATTGTGTAGAATGCCCCCTTCTCTTTGGTGGATACTTAGAAGTGGAATTTTTTGGTCGATGGCAAGAAATATTTAACATTAAAAAAAACCACACAGTTTTCCAAACTTGTTATACAATTTTCTATTTCTATCTGTGTGTATGAAATTTCCAGTGGCTCCAAATCTCTCCAGCAGTTAATAGTCACTCTTTTCTGTGTGTTTAAATTTTAGCCATTATAGAAAACATGAACTAGGGTCTCATTGAGGTTCTGATTTTCATTTCCTCAATTAGGAAAATTAGTAATGACTTTTGACATCTTTTCTCATGCTTATCGGCTGTTCATATGACATTGTTACCTTACATCTGCTCAAATCTTCTGCCATTTTTACCTGAGTTTTTCTTTTCCTATTTCAATGTTATGAGAACTCTTTATATATTCCACATACGAGTCCCATATCCGATATGAATTTTGCAAGTGTTTTCTTCTAGTGAGTGGCTTCTCTTTGTATTTGCTCATCAATTTCTTTCAAAGAGCAAAATTTCTAATTTGATAAAGTATTATTTTTAAGTTTTCAAAGCTCTTATTTTTTGTGCCCCACCCCAGAAACTTACGTCTACGCCGTAGTTTCAAAGATTTCACTTATACTATCTTTCACACATTTTATGGTTAACTGTGTGATACATTTTACGTTTATTCTAGTTAACGATGTGATGAAAGAATCAATCTTTCCTTCCATGTGGATATCTAATTGCTCGGTGGTAATTGTTGAAAGAGTTTTTTAGTCCTTAACGTATTTCTTTGGTGACTGTTGAAAACCAGTTGGCTGTCTTGTGGGGTTCTATTTCTGAGCTTTATTCTGTTGACTGCATTTTTTTTTTGATGACTCCATTTTTGTAGTAAATCTTGGAATTGGATATTTTAAATCCTCATATTTTATTTTTCTCCTTTTAAAATCATTGAGACTATTCTAAGTTACTTGTATGTCATATAAATTTCAGAATCAGTGTGTCAGTTTCTGCAGTAAAAGCCCACTCGTAGTTTTTATTGGTGTTACCTTAAATTATAGGTCATTTTAGGGAGAATTAATGTCTTAACAATGTTGAGTTTGCCCATTTATACTCACAGTACATCTCTTTGTTTTTTTTTTTTTTTTTAGCTCTACTTTAATTTATCTCAGTCATATTTTTCTCTTTGAATGTAGAAGTCTTACACTAGTTTTCTTAAATGTATTTTTAGTTATTTTGAGGTTTTGGTTAAAATTGCTATTTTAACTTC
Source organism: Galagoides demidoff (assembly GCA_963574575.1). Lineage (NCBI taxonomy): Eukaryota > Metazoa > Chordata > Mammalia > Primates > Galagidae > Galagoides > Galagoides demidoff. The sequence goes on from CAUYQV010097824.1 coordinate 3,792, forward strand.
ACTGTCCAATTGTTTGTCTCTAGTTTATAAAAATTTATTTTGCTTATTAACCATGTATCGTTTAATCTTGCTAAATTTGTCAGTTCTGCTTTTGTATATGTTATTTAGGATTTTATACGTAATCAGTGATGCCCTCGCCAAATAGCAATAGCAATACTTTATTTCTAATCTTTATACTCATTTCTTTTTATTGCTCTCTTGCAATTTCTGAGACTTCTCATACCATGGTTAATATAAGTAGGAATAGCATAGTCTTTTTGCCTTTTTGGAAATTAAAAAGAAAGAGTTGAATATTTCTGTCAATATGACATTAGTTACATTAGTAACATTAGTTACAGATTTTTTCATATATGCCTTTTATCAGTTTGAGGAAGTTCCCTTCTATTTCAAGTTTACTGCAAACTTTTATCTTAATGGATATTGGACTTTGTTAACTGCTTTTCTCACATCTACTGAAACTATCGTATTTTCCCCATGTTTTGATTAATATGGTGAGCTGTATTGATTGCTTTTGAAAGTTAAACTAACCTGAATCCTTGAGATAAATCATGTGCAGTTAGGGAGTATTAAACTTATATGTTTTTAAATTCATTTTCTTGATATTTTATTACTTTTTCTGGTCTAAGTTTGTAAGGGATATTGATCTAAATAGCCCATCAATACTTACGTGTGTGTAGACATATATTTGGTTTTTTCTTAGTCAAATTTTAATATTAACTTTTGTGCTGTTCTGCTAAGTTAAACAAGTTGGACAATTTTTGGGCAAGTTGGACCAAACAATTTTAACCAAAACCTCAAAATAATTAAAAATATATTTAACAAAACTAGTTAAACAAGTTTTTCTTCTGAATAAAGTTTTGTGTAACTCTATAGTTACCTGTTTTTAAGGTAAATAATTAGCTATTATGTCAATGGACTCCTTAGATAGGAAGATCAGGCAGACGTACGTGTAACCAATGGGCTTTACAGAGAGTGTGGTTTTCTGGAGCGTAAATATCTTTGGATGAAGCTGAACATACAGATTGATCTCTCTCTCTCTCTGTGCTCTCTCTTTTTTCTTTTATACCTCTTCCTTCTCTCCTCTTTCTTTCACTTAATGATTATATGTGGGACAAAATCTTCATCTGGGTATGTTTTACTTTTGGGAGTGAAGCTATTTAATGCTTAATCTAAAGCATTCGTGCTGTTAGATACTACCTGCAACTTAAAGGAGCTTTACATTGAGGTCTTCAAATTATACATAAACATTTTATGCAAAAAATGATGCTTGTTAGGCATGCAAATTTCTAGTTATGAATTTTCTATGCTCTTCCCTGAGTCTCAGGTCCAATGAAAAATCCTGTCACTTGCCCACAATGTACTAAAAAGGATGAAGGAATAAAAGACAATGTTCACCTCTCTCTGCAAGTAATTACCTGATCTTCAATAAACTCTACACCTCCAGTGGGAGAATCCCTTTTCTGCCTTCTTATAGGGAGGACAGTAATGATATTAATAACAGCAGCAAACATGTATTGAGTTTTTTTTATCTGATATTGACATAATAATATCACATAACAATAATGTGCTAATTTTATCTCCTTAGTAACTTTGTAAATTAGCATTATTATTATTTCTGTTCTTTGAAAAGAAAGCACAAATATAGAGAAGTTATTTAACCAAGTCACATAGCCATAACTGGCAGAATTAGGATAACATTTCTTAATCTTTGGACGATTGCTTATTCTTAAGGGAACAATAATATGTAAGACTTTTTGAACTCACATAAATATACTAATGTTGAAAATACCTATATAAATTTGAAGGAATATCATCCTAATTTTCTTTCATTAGTATTCCCTCCTCTTTTTAGAAAGATTTTGGTTTCTTATTTATTTTTTTTGAGACAGAGCCTCAAGCTATTCCCCTGGGTAGAGTGCTTTGGCATCACAGCTCACAGCAACCTTCAACTCCTGGGCTCAAGCGATTCTCCTGCCTCAGCCTCCCAAGCAGCTGGGACCACAGGCACCCACCACAATGCCCGGGTATTTTTTGGTTGCAGCTGTCATTGTTGTTTGGCGGGCCTGGGCTGGATTCAAACCTGCCACCTTAGGTGTTTGTGGCTGGCACCTTAGCCACTTGAGCCACAGGCGCCAAGTCAAAGATTTTGATTTCAAGCCATAGAAACTCTATTTCAACTAGCTTAAGTAATTCATATAATAAATTTGTTGAAACATGAAACTGAGAAAATGTCTGAGGAGGTATGTTATGTTATTTACAATAATATTTTTTAAAAATTGAAAGAATTTTGGTATCATGATGGGGGCAGGTACTTGGGTTTTAGAGCTATCTACTTTTCCCCCCTGTTTTCCCTTTCCTCTTTCCATTTCATCTCTTCATTTGTCTCTTGTACATTGTGAAATAATTACTATGATCAAGCTAATTAAGAAACTCATCACCTCACAGTTACTTTGTGTGTGTATGGTGAGAATGTTTAAGACTTACTAACTTTGCAGATTTCAAATACACTCTATTATTTTTAACTATAGATTTAATAGAACTTAAAGCTTTGTTTCTACTTCTTAATTTTTCAAAATAACATTTGAGGGTACATTATATAATATTTCCTTTATTTCTCACAATAATCCTCATAAATAAAATGGAATGGCTGCCATTATATAAAAACAGCAGTTGTGATTAAGGCACCTTGGATCTTGTTAGCCTGCAAGGACTATTTAGAGGGAAATGTCAGAATGGTAGGGGGAAATCAAAGCAATGTGACATCCCAGAAGCAGTGATCAATTGTGCAATATGTGATCTAAGCAGTCTCATGATATTTAGACAAAAACAAATCGATAGCACTTAGCTATGCAGATATGATTGGTAACTAGTGAGGAGATGTGGCTAGAGCTTCTGAGAGGCGGAAGCTAATAAGGAGTGTGTTGAGCAGTGAGTGGTTGCCAATAAACTGGGTAGAGTGAGTGGGTATTTCAGAAAATTCGATATAAAAGGGAAAAAACAGACTAGGAATAATAACTGAGAATTTTGAATTTTTTTGGAATTTTTATTTGTTTAATGAGTGTGTGGTTTTAAAGCAGGCAACAGTTGAAAAGTTTAAATGATGATTGGAAGCATCAGGAAAGCAGCAAGATTGAAGATACAGAGAAGACATTACCTGTAGTTTCTGAGCAGGGCAGATGGGATGCGATTCAGAGCACAGGTGGGACAATTGCTCAGAGACACAAAATACGTGCCTTTGAGACCAGGTTTTAAGTCCCAAGTTTTAATTAGAAAAAGAACAAAATTGACTTTGAGAGGAAGATGGACGTTTTCCCACTTTCCATAGACATGACTAGAATTTTTTTTTTTCTTTTCTGAGCTAGGCCATCTATTATTTCCCCAGTGGCTTTGTTAAATGGACCAAAAAGTTAAATGAAGTATGGATAAATGTAGGAAAAATTGTGATTTTGTTAAGTCAACAATCCTGCTCGAGGAGAGAGTGGATATTAAGGAAAGAAATTCAAAGCTGTGATAATAACCTGAAGAATAGTTCCAAGTTTGTTCTAGTTATAAAATCCCTATTTTAAGCTGAAATGATATGTGTGAGAGGCAGGAAGTGGGAGATAAATCAGAAGGTCAAAGTAAGATTATCCAGATGGCTTCGCTGATTGAGACAAGTCTGAATATCACTAAATTTCTCAACGATCCATACACTTGCTCTGAACCTTATGTGTACAATGACCTCCAAGCTTCCATTACCATGACACAATTGCATGTTTCTAAGTTAAAATTTAAGTTGTTCACGAGAGAAGTGACACATCTGTAAGACTCAGCACAGAAATCCTCCAATCTAGGTAAAGGTGGTAGCAGGGAAGGCCCAGTGAAGAATCTGGGGATTAGGGAGAACCAGCCGGCAGTGCCTTCCCACATACTTCATGAATGCTTTCAGAGAACAAAAGAGCTAAGGACAGGAAGCCAAAGAGGGGGAGCCTAGCAAGTTGCCAAAACACAGGTGAGAAGCAGATCCAGAGAGCAAACATATGAAAATTCCAGGAGAAAAAGCCCAAAACAATAGATAGGAGAGTGAATGAGGGTGAAAAGACTGGGCAGCATCTGGAACACAATTCTTGCCTTTGCTTGTATTTTACATGCTTACTGTGGCAGTGTTTGGAGGGATTCCGGTGCCTTAAGAGTAGAGCCATTTGAAGTTCAGGTTCTCAATAATATCCCAGATTATAGACTGATCAAGAGTGTGACATTTAATAACCATAAAGAAATTCTGTGTGTGTCCGTTCAGAATCTCTTTTAGAGGCAAATAACAGAAAATCTAACTCAAATCAACTTTAAAATGGAAATTATTAGTTTAAGTAATCGAAAGCTCAAGATTAATACTAGTTTGGGACACAGCATAAATTAGAGACTTAAACTATGTTATCGTGGGTGTTTTTAGCTCTTGTCACCTTCCCCACACTGCCCCTCAGGCAGAGTATGAGTATGTAATCCTTCAAGGAAAAATCGGTTTACTGTCAATGCTGGAAGGGTTATGAAGGCCCAGGGCAAACCAGCTAAGGTCCCCTTCTTGAGGGTGACTGTCAGTGTCTGCTGCCTTCCCGTACCTACTCAGGTGTCTGAGCACATCTTGGCTCCACCTCAGTGTGCAGGCACAGAATTATCCTCCTCAGCGTGGCTGATGTTTAGTGGTGTCCGCTCGGCTCAGCTATGTCCAGAGGTGAGCAAAGGAGGTATACTCAGAGAATGGCCCGGTAGTTAAGAGCACAGGGACACAGCGCTGGCAGGATATTGCTTCCATACCCAGGATTTCAGGGCAATTTCTGGTCTGGGCTATAGTATTAGCCTCATATAAGACAATATTCCTTCTCCACGGGCAGCCTGTTCAGGGGAGTTATCTTCTAGTCCGCAGAGGTGGAGTCTGTTCCCTTCACCACTCTCACCATACTCATCTCTGTGGTTCTCCTTCTACTCCCTGCACCCGAAAGTCTTGGAGCTACAGTGTCACTCATGGCAGTATTCCAGGGAAAGGATCCACATTTCTGGAGCTCAATATTTACCATTCCTTTGCAGGCCTTTCTCCTAGTCTGTCTTCCTGAATGCCTTAATTTTTCAAACAGAAGCGTCAACCCGCATTGTTCTCTCTAAGTTAAAGAATGCAGAAGTAGATATCAATTTCATCTCAAGTAGCCATGCTATTGCACATGCCCAGATGGGAAGAATAACACAAGTAAATCCCAGGCCCATGATTTCCGGGGCAGAGATCACGTTACATGTAATGGGTTTGCCCACTTTTTCTTAACGTTCTTCAACTTACTACAAAAATAAAAATACGAGAGAGTAATTGTTAGCAATTCAGACAACCGGCTCAGATGTTGGACCTGACTAGGTCACAGTAGTACCTCACAGAGTGGGTTAGTGGTTTTATGTGAAATAATCAATGAAATGAAACATTTACAGATCACTAGTCTTGTTTCTTGGACACCATACCATACCCAGCGGTAATGTGATGCTGGTGGTGAAATAGCCCTAATAGAGGCTAAGGTTTTTGGCTGACCCTATTTAATCCATCAAGGAACATGTGATGCTTTAGCAAAGCAGATTATAAATTATCGCTGCTTCTCCATCCTTAGCAATTTTTAGAAACAAATGCCTGACTGGAAACGTTTATGTGTTGATGCGAAAATAGGTGATCTCATCATTTGCAAGTTATTACCACAGCACAAATGTGTAAAATGCAGTGGACGAGAAGCAGAGGGAGTCCGTGTACTAGTGTGTGTGTGGGGGGACAGTCTGTCTGCTGCTCTCCCAGCTCATTTTTTACTGACATACTCTTTCCTGTGCTGAGGGTCACACCCACCAAATCCTTAGGGCTAGGAGGGAAGGAATAAACAACCAAGAGAAGAGAAAGGAGAAAGGCTGTATCCAGAGGGTCTCCAGGTACATTCAGTTTGGGGTAAGGAAAATATGAAATGGCATACAGATCACCAATGCCTAACACTCTGCCACCCTGAAAATGTTGATTTTGCTAAGAATAAAGAAGGTGTAAGGGGTCAATGGATATTTTTAAATACTCACTATGCATCAGGCATGAGCTAGGAAACCTGACGTGTGTTGCTTCATTTAATCTTCAGAGATGTTAAATACTAAAATTTTATATCCCTATTCAACTTTTAACAGTGAACAAAGCTCCTGCTTATGAACCATATTATTTCTCACAACAAGCCTGAGTGGCAGTTATTATTTGTATTTTTAGTTTAGTGATTAAAAAAAGAAGAGACAATACATTAATTATAAAGGGGTAATTTTCAGCAACTTGGACAATGACACTGATCTACTCTCAGCTTTTTTTTCTGCAATAGGACCAGACTTCACAGGAATGGTGAAGAATAAACAAGAGGGTGCAGGTGAAACATTTATCTGTATAGTGGCCACACACAGCATGCACTCCAGGAAGTTCACTCTTATTTTTTAGCAACAGTAAATAGGGCCAGAAGGTGGTAGGTTTTAGACTCAAAGCAATTCTTTCAACTCCAAACTCTTTCCACCATGTCCTTCCTCCTGGGTGAAAAGACCAGCATGGAGAAACAGTCCATCGTTCCAGTCTTCCCAAATGGCATGCAGATGCACACATGCACACGTCACTGCCTGCCACTCCTCTTAATTTCCTTCATTATTTTTCAGTCCTATTATTTGAATACAATCTCGTGGATACCTCCTGTAGTAGGAAGAATAATAGCTTTCCAAGAGGTAATAGTATAAAGTGGTCTATGCCTTAATCCCTGTTACCTTACATGACAAAACACACCATGCAGATATGATTAAGGATATATTCCTGGATCAACCAGCAGTGGGGACAATGTAATCTCAAGAGCCTTCATAAGAGGGGGACAGGGTATCCAAGGGAGAAGGAGCGATGACAACAGAAGCAGAGGTTGGATTGATGGGACCGTGGACCAAGGAACGCAGAGGCAAGGAAAAGAATCTCTCCTAGAGCTTCTGGGAGGAATACCACCCTGCTGACAATTGGATTTTAACTCAGTAAAATTGATTTTAGATTTCTGATTTCTAGAACGGGGAGGTAATACACTTGTGTTCCTTGCGGTAATTCATTACAGGAGAAACAGAGAACTATTACCATATCCTTTTTTTCTTCTACCCCTTCTTTATCACACTCTCCCGTCCTAATCTACTGAAATTCCTCGGCACTGAGGATGAGGTAATTATTGCTGTTTGTAACAGTGAACACACATTTTTCATCCATTGCCCCAATCTTCCTGTGGCAGTGGCGTGCTGGCCTCCAGCTGGGAGTCTATAAAGTCTCCAGCCTGCTGAAATTACTTTTCCTTTTACTATTTAAAATAAACTGCCTAGAGATTACAATCCTGGTAACTTGGGAAATACAGCATTCCCTTTAATATCTTTCTGGATTGTTGGGGAATTTCATTTATATTTGTTATCTTTGCTTTAAGTTCCTATCTTTTGCTGAATTATGGATTTTCTCTTTAAAATGTCACTTCCTGTGACTGTGGTTCTTTTCTCCCCATGATTTAGACCCCCTTTTGTCTGTATTTATTGTGTATTTAATCTATCTAGAAAGTAAATTAGTAATAACACGACATGCTGTGATAGCAGAATTTTCCCCAAAGTTGTACTACACAGAGTGGGCTGAAGTTACTAGCCAGTAATGTAGAAAATATCTAATATTAGCTTGCTGATTGGAAAGTGTCTTTACTTGTTTCCAACCTTTGGGAATTTCTTATGGGTCTCTGCTTTCCCCGCCCCCCATTCTAATGGGCCCTGTGACTCTCCCTAGATTTCCTTTCTTTTTTCCTACTCTACTACCCCAGTTTATTAAAAGGTGTTTACTTCTCACACAGAATTTGTTAAAGCTCACATAAGCCTCCAGGGGAAGCAGTTAGGTATGAAATTCACTGAACAAAGAGAGTGTCAGTTTGGAGGAATGTCTCAAAAGGGGAGAATTAGGGAGGGTCTTTACAGGGCTTTGAGGGTTGGGGTTTTAGTCATTGGATAGTGTTATGTAGAAGTCAGGGAGGGGAAAAAGTTCTTTTTGGAAACACGCATTCTTGTAGAGTTCCTGTTAAATCGGTTTGTCTTTGGTCTTACATCGGAATGCAAGTGACTGAACTGCCTGATGTTAAAGCATTTTAAGCTTTTCTCTTTACTCCAAACTATTTCAAGTTTTCAAAACATGTTCACAATGTACTGATTTTGTACAGCCAGCAACTCTTTGGGGCTTTCCAAAACAAAGAACACCTTTTATTCCCTCCACATTTTATCAGCATAAAGCGTTTCCAGAATCTTTAAAATTATACATTTTCCTTAAAAATAATTAAATTCTTACACATGGTGTTCTTTTCTTCCAGGGTTTCTGGGACAGATAAAGTACGCCATGTTGGTGGAAGGCAGAATCAGAAAGGTAGGGTTTTTTTTTTTTTGTAAGTGTATTATAAAGTGCATTTGCATAAGCATTTAGATATGTCTTAGGTGGGAAGGATGATATGTAGTTCCCCTACAAGGTGCAAGAGAAAATTGTGTTGGAAAGGATGGTACATCTAGCACATAGCAGCAGGGGTACTGCTCCATGAAACTGCTGGAGCAGAAAGCTTTATCAGGGAGAACCTGAGAATAGTAATTTAAAGCTTCATAAAGCAAGACATACTCCAATTTAAAACACTAACAGTACCGGTGAAAATGGATACAAACTTCTAAGTGTACCAAGAAGGCTGTAAGGCAAACGAGGAAAATTTGCATTTGTTGAGATACAAGTAGGATTGTTCCATAAGAGGAACAAGTATTACTAATAACCCTGCAAATACAAAAGAAAACTCAAGTCACCATTCACATAATTCAAAGTCTACATCTAATAAGGGCAAGGCAATGACCTCAAGTTATGGCTTAGCAAATATTTTCTCCCTGCTACTATCTACAAAAGCACTAGGTCAATTTATACACAGAGATCCTTTATGCAAGGCGAAAGGGTTTCCATGAAAACAGCACATGATCAAATCTGTCCACCAGTCTAGGGAGTGATTCTCCATCTTCCAGGGAGATTATCAACTTAAAGCAGGCTGCCGGAGGTCTTGTGTTTCCTCGCCTTAGCATGCTCCCAAATACACATTCCAGGCTTTGTTTCTGTTTGTAAAGATACTTCCCTTGCACATGCGCACTCGGTTTAAATTTATAACAAGAAAATAAAATGGTCACTTCAAGGGGTTGACCCATCACACCTCATCTCAGAGACCTTGGTTACAGCAAAGGGTGGAGAATCCCAAATAAATGCCAACAGCTTTTGGGAGCACCTTCTGACAGCATTCCTCTTCACTGGAGTCAGCAAAGGCTCTCATTGACTTCCACAAAGGAGGAGGATAAAGAAGAAAAAAGAGAACCCCAAATGCTAAAGGAATTTCAATGACATGGAGTCCTACTGCTTAGAAGATACCACTGAAGCCACTGTACAAGCTGGACCGCCACTTGCTGGGCAAGCCAGGGTGTGCCTCCCCTGTCAGGTGGAGGCCCCTTGCAGTTCTATGGAGGGCGCGTCCTCTTCACAGGGCTTGCGCTTGTCTTTCAACTGTGCAAGGAGAGGAGAAATAATTGCAGGTTAACACTGACAGAAAGGCCTCTTTGGGACGTCTTACATCTTATTTCTTTTTAAGTCCAAGGGCCAAAGAGCTCCATTCTCAAGATTTTTGGGATCTTTTCTTGCATTGTGAAGATCCAGTCTTCAGAGTTGCTGCCTCAGATGCTTGGCCATCCATATCCATACCTGAATCTTCACAGCTTGAGTTGTTGTGGCTCTGTTCAGTCTTCCATCTCTTATACCTAATGATGAGCTCAGTCAAGCAGGATTTTTTATTGTTACATTACATATTATATAGAGACTTGGGCTTCAGTGACTCTTTAGTAGTGGCTCTGAGCTCAGCTCCTTATTCAAACAGGCATCCATAAATGCCTTGCAGGATTTACTATAGTTTCCTTTCAACATTGCTGGGTTATTCTTTGGAATGAGAAATAAAACCTTTGCTAGATATAGCTTGGAATTGGTGGTTCCCCTTTGTAAGTTGTGTCGCTGTTATGTCGAGGGACCAGATGTCTAGGCTGACTCAGGTGCCACCCAGAAAGGGGTGGTGGTAAAGTGTTTCTTTTGATCTAAGTGTTGATTGGCAGGACCACCATTCCAAAGTCAGCTAGCTTCATCTCATTGTCCTCAGACAGCACGACATTGGCAATTTCACTATCTCTATAGATTCTCTTCTCCAAATGGAGAAAATCTTGTCTTTTGGGATTTCTCTTAATCTAGTAGCCATTTGAGTTTCATCTAGAAATATAGGTTATAATAGATCTAGTATGGAGGGTCTATAGACCAATTCCATCTTTATTTGTAGTTTAATATCCTTCCGATGCAATCCACAACGTTCAGTTACATATGAACTGTCCCACTGACTTAGCACAGCGATTTCTCCTTGAATGTCCTCCATCCCATCTGCAGCTGTTTCCAGACGAGTGATTTTGATGGCAACCACTTTCTAGCCTGACTGTCAATGTCTTTCAACACCTCACCCAAGAGAGCTCTTTCCAGTTCTCTCTAGTTTTACAAAGAGCTCTTTTAGGTTCTACATGCTGGGCAGGCTGTACTGCACTGGGGAGTGACCTATGACACTCAGAACGGCCACTTTCTGGAACAGAAGTGGGCTCACCTGGGATTCGGTGGCCTGGGCCCTCTCAAACTGGCCGCCTGGAACTGGCAGGGCACACACAGCCAGCTGAGTCCTCAAGCGCACCAGAGAAGTACAGTGCTTAATCCACACTGTTTTCTTCCTAGGTTATTGCGAAGCAGGCTCTATTCTCTTTGTTATTCTCACTTCTCAGGTGAGAAAGCTGATGATGACAGATGATGCATAAGCTGTGTGAGGTGTGACATGGAGCTGTGATACCTCTGCGCTGAGGGAGAGCTACTATTTGTGGAGACCTTCCTACAGGAAAGCGCACAACTTAGGAGACCCCTCTACTCTGGGTCCTCTCATTTCTCTCAGTTTTACAGATTTATTTTCATGGCTTTGCCAGTGCAAAAATATGATTGTTAATAATTTGTAAAGTGTGAAGCTTTTCCATTTAAAATTTGTTCCTAGAGTGAATTTTCCTAACCTTTGTCTGGTAGAAGCTGAGTTACTTCTCATTTGACCCTTTTCCTGAGCTGCTAATGAGAAATCTTTTTTTTTTTTTAATTAATTGATAGCTGTATACATTAGTGCAAACGTGGGGTACATTGTACTGTTTTCATATACAATTTGAAATACTTTCATCAAGAAATCTTGAGAACAACTCTGTCTTTACATCAACTCTGCTCTTCCTCACTGTCACCATGGTCTGTGGGTGCTCCAGCCCTGGGCCTCCAGGAAGAAACCTGCTGGGAGCAATATACTTGCTTCTCCCTTTGTCAGACCAGCCTGAGGCTATGAGGGCAGCTGTGTTACAACTAGGGACTTGTCTGCATGTTTACACTGTGGCTGGCACTCTGCTGGAGCATGGTTTCTTGCCGGCACATTTGGGTGCCGGTGCAAATTGTACACATTATCAGATGGAACCCAATGGGCTCCTCTCAGAGAAAACACTTCGAGACCAGCGAGCAGCTTAGGATTTTGTGATTGTTCCAATAAGCTTTCCTTCAGACCTCCATTGTGCCACGATGGTATCTACATGTTCATTGACTGGAATCAACTCTGATCAGTCTGCGTCTAAAAGCAAGCATATGTCCATTACATTCTGCCTCCCTCTGTGTTTTAACAGTTACCACACCACACGGTTTTCTTTGATACTTATGACTGTGCTCATTAGAAACTAAGATTTTTGGTTTCTCTTCTTCTTAACGTTTGGAATGAAAGACACTAACCTAGCAATTATGTGAAAAATAAAAGTACCAGAAACCCAAAAATTAATGGAAGTAAACCCATTTTAACAAATTCATGCATTTACTCGTTTTCTCTGAGGTGGAACTGTCTTCCGACATGCTTATTCTCCCGGTTTGGAATGCCCTGTATTATCTGTTATCATACTTATCATTTCTCTGGAAACCCACACGTATCAGTATCCAATTTTTTTTGGCATTGTAATGAGAGTCCTAGAGTGCTCAGACCTGCAGACCACAGAGAAAGAGGAGAGGACGTCCTGGTTTCACTGGCCGCATGAATCAACTCCTGGGGTATTACAGTTACTCAAAGACTTATTGAAGTATAAAACGAGTCATCGTTTAAAGCAACATATAAAATTCACCATTTTTCTTTTTATAAATCTGTGAATACTTTAAAAACTGAATGAAAGACGTCTCTCTTTACTCATGCTGCAAGGTGGCTTTACTTGTTTGAAAACTCAGGAAGATAATGCTGTTTCTGAAGGTGAAATTCAGTTGCACATGGCATGGAATTTACCATGTAATTTATGTAGGTCATGTAAACGTTATTTCTGGCTTTCAGAAAGTATTGAGGAGTTCACCATTTCCAATTGAAAAATAAAGTCAAGCAAATGGAAATTAGGAAAGAGGATTATAAAAAACACAGAGTCCCCTTTAGTTGGTTTCTCTTTCTGCTTACTCATTACACCCATTATATTTACAGAACAATTAGAGCAAGGAAAATTGTCATCAGGACACTTCCTAGACACTCTTGAAACTGTTCATTGAATCCATGAGATGGTGATTATTGGAGTGTTGAAAGTCTACATTTATTTTCAGAAAGAACAGTTTATTTTATTGAATAAAGAAATAATTTTTTTCTAGTAAACACAGAAGTATGTCACTAGTAAGTTAACTAACATTTTCTGCCTGCCTTTATCAAAAAAATCAGTATATATAACTTATTTCTATTTCCTTAGCTCCAGGTTTTTCTATTTTAGCACACAGAATCAGGTGTTAAAGATTTCGGGACTTTGCCCCTGGAGATTCTGATTCAGTAAGTCTGGGCTGGGATCTGAGTATCTGTGTTCTGCTCTTCTAAAAATTCTCCATGTGTCGCTGATGCTGCCCGTTTGTGGACCACCCTTGGAGAACCATTGTCTCAATCTACCAAAAACTTTAAGGAAATGAACCATCATTGAAAAAAATTATTTTACCTTTTTGGAGAAGTAGAAATGTGACTACTTTAACCTTTTAAAACAGCTGATTTATTTCCCACAAAGAGAATGTATGCAGCCAGACTATGGAAGACTTTCTGCACCTTCTCAAATGTAAACCCCAAATTCTTAAATCTAAGACAATAACTAACCTGAAGAGCAGAAGATTAAGGGGACTAAGCCTTCACAATGCGTGTGATGTTGCATAGAAGAGGAAAGGATTGTGATCTGTAGGCATAACTAACATGAATAAATCGAAGTTAAAAGCAGTCCATCTTGGGCTTCGTTGGGGGTTTGTGAACTAGACTACATCACGCAGTAAGAGTTTTCTATCAATGGAAATATCCACTCACCACCTTACAGAAGACTTATCAAGGATTTCTCATCACAGACTACTCCTTACTGTAGAGTCTAAACGTCTATGCTTTTTGATACAGAATTCTAAAAATATAGTGGAGGGGTTCAAAAACTGTAGAAATATAAATAAAGCATTAATACACTTAAACTTCATTTATAAGAAATATTTAGACATTCAGAGATATATGGTGGAGAATATTGGTTCCTCCTCAATGTTTTTTTCCTATTTTTCCTGGGGAAATTAATCTTTGGCCAGATTACATCTCTCAGATTCTCTTATGATCTAGCAAGGCCAACTGTAGCCACATGCTAAGTTCCAATTCATTTAATGGAAAGGCGCTTGCAGTGCCCTGGGTCTCAGTCCTTCCTGATGGCAGAAGATGTTGACATCTGGAGCACCCTTGGAGGTCGTTTAGAGTGGCAGGGCTAACTACTCTACCAGATGTTTCTGATTAATTCCTGTAGTCAGTGCTCACCTACCAACCTTTCATGGAGGAAGAAAGCAGCTAACCTGTTGAAACATTAACTCATGATCCTTTTGTACTGAAACTTGCCTTTCTCTTTGGCCTTACAAATAAAGGATTTTGACAGACAGTTTTGGTCTTAAAAACATGAAAAAAAAAAGACCGTCTTTTACTTGGTAAGCTGATCTAATGATGTAACAATTGTTTGTATGACCACTGAAAACCAAAAGACACTACTTATTAAAACACTCCGAATAAAAGTAAGATGCGTGCAGGAGGAGCCTTCCTGAGATAAAGTCCTACAGCACATAAGTGAACCGACATTACGGCTTTCATTCTTATGATGACATTGTAAGAACATAAAGTTCTGTAAACAGGATGTTTATGACATAAGTTCCAGAAATATTTTACATTATATTTCTCACGCATATATTGGGTGGCGTAAAATATGTCTACTTTTGTGAATTCAAGACAATATATAAGATGAGATAATGTAGTGGAATTTTTGAGATAAAACTCACAGAAATTTAATAATCTCTTTACACTTGTTTTATTAATTATACAACTAATAATTAGTAAAACTTAACTTTTAAGTGGATGCTAACACAGAGTTTTCTCATTCTTATTATCTCCAAAAGGTAACAGTTTGTGTGTTGTTTTTACAAGAGTAATCTGAGTCACAGTAGTAGTCGTCTTTTCACAACTACAGATAGTAGAAGAACCATACATTTGACACTCATGTGTGTGGACAGATCAGTTTTGCTTAGACTCCCACCAATCTTGCCACCCTTGTGAATTCGTTTAACTTGTGTGGTCGATTACCACAATGATGTCTCTCACTGGATAATAGCTGCACTGGTGTGGTCCCTCCCTCCTTAATCAGAGCTTGTCAGTGTGACTTGCTTTGGCCAATGGCCTTTAGTAAATGAGATGCCAGCAGAATTCAAGCCTTCCGAATTGAGGCTTGAATTGCCTTGGGATAGCCCATTTGAGGACAAGACCATATGGAGTAGACATGAGCCTTCCTGTCTGAGGCCCCAACCTGACCCACCAGCTGATGCAGCCAAATGAGTGACCTCAGGAAAGATGAGCAAGTGAACTGCCAAGCTGCGTCTAGCTCAAATCGTAAGTAAATAAGTGATTGTTTCTTTAACTCATCAAGACTTTGATGGCTTGAGTCACTGTAGTAGCTAAGGGATACAGCTTGCAGTCGGGGTGTATTTTCAAAATGCATTTTTGTAATTGGGCTAGTTTTCCACAACTTCTGAATATGGTCATCTACAAACTAAATTTAAGTCTCCCTATTTGTTTTGCTCCCAAATTATCTCCAAGGGTCTATTGACACATTGCAAATGTCATTATTTGTTTTGATCTTATTTGATTTTAACTTTTCAATAAACTAGCTTAGTAGCTACAAGAGAGTTAACACATGCCTTAAAATTCCCTGCTTAATTCATTGAGATGTACATTCCTAATATCCATCTTCTTGTATATTTTTCCTTTCTGAAAAGAAAAAAAAAATGCTCACCTAGAGGGTAGCCAGAACAACAGGGGAATTTAATACAGTATTTACTACACCAGTGGCTGCCCACCTTTTAAGAGAGTTGTGTCACAGTTTTAGTAACAAAACTGGTCCTTGACTCTTGTGGACAGGGCGTAAAGAATATATGACTATTCTGTGACCATCAATTCTCCTGACAGCAGGAGCTGTCATAAGAGGTAGAAAGGAAATTGTGTAGGTGGTATAAAGTATTACCCCTGCGCACCTCTGGCATGCTGTCCTTGGCACAAACATCACAGGACCCTGGTTACAGCAACGAATCCTCAAATATAAGTGGAATTGTGGGAGATTGTGTGTTGAAAAGTTTACAGGGCAGCATGGTTTTAATTTAATGTCTTTTTTTAAAGAAAATTACATACTACATAACAGTGATGAAAAGGTTTACTGGAGTATGGGGTTTGTTTTGGGAACCTAGATCCTGATAACTTTTGCTTGGAATGCTCTTCCAGGCCTTTCCATGTATAGTAACAGAGGCACAGAGAGTTGGATGGTTTATTTTTTTTTAAAGTCAAAGAAGGTCAATGTCTAGTGAGGTTTAAACTCTACCATGACACGTATGTTCTAATGTTTATCTGGGTCTTTTCACAGAGTGTATTTATGATAGCATATCACTTGATAAATTAATAAGTGTTTGCATGAGTGAATACATAAAATATAGCTTAAACAAATTCTATATTTTTCTTTGATTTTTCTTCTCTGTAATTTTTGTCTCTATCATTCTAGTTTTGAGTATATGTGTGGTCTAAGTGAGCATTGAGTTAAAAAGATACCATGTCATTTGAGCCAAACTTTCTGCAGGAGAATAGTGACTGGAATTTGAATAGTATAATCTGTAGATTGCAATGTTCTTTGCATATATTACAATAAACCTTTAACCTAAGTGTTATTATTATGTTCCTACAGATGAGGAAACAAATTCAGAGAGTTAAATGATTTGTCCAAATTTCCACAACTCATAATTGGAAAGAATGATACTTAAATTCAGGTTTCCTGGTCCCCAGCTGTGTGGCTGTTTTTCCTTTATGCTATGTTAGGTGGGTCCTCAGTGAGCTTCCCCCATCCACCCCTACCTCCTCCCAGAACTAAACCATTAATTTCCCTAGCCGATGAGAGTATTGGTGACTGACAGCTCTCAGCTGAGTCAGTAAGTTCTCTCTGGAACATACAGTAGCCCCAAAGAAGCACCATTTAGCCCAAGTTCACACACTGAGAAAGGACATTGACCATCTCTAATTACTCGCTAGGGCAAGAGTATAAAAGCCTGTCCACTCACCTCAATTCTGGAAGGACCCAACTTTGAAGGACCATCCTAACCTGAGAGCTCCTCCAGTATAGCTGGCTGATGCCTTAGTTGCAAATGCATCACAATTCAAATTTTCTCCCTGTCTAATCCAAATGTTGATCCCAAGAGCAGCTGCCACAGAACTGACCATGGAAACCTCTATCTCAGAGTCTGCTTGCTGGAGAACCCACCCCGTGAACTTCCCCTGCAGTGTTGTTTTCTTCTTTGTTTGCGTTCTGTTTATTCAGTCAGTCAACAAAAATTAAATTCCCATATATCAGTCAAAAAGGAATTGGGAGTAATAACTTACTCTCTTTTTCACGAAAACGGGTTTGACATAAAGAACTGGGTCGTTCCAAGTCTTTGGAATGGCTAAGCCTTATGACTGACTGTCATATTTGCTACAGTCAAGACGATGGAGAGTGAGGAAGACTTTAAAATTGATGAATGTGGTATCTCGGCTCCCCAGCTGCAAGTCTGGGATCAGAATGCAAATGCTCCAACCACTGGCATCAGTGCTTCCTCACACCTCCCAGACACGCCCTCGTGCCACATCTGCTTCCTTCTCTATTCAACATAATTACAAATTCAAGTCGATGCACGCATGTAATTCAAGAACAAAAATCACATCTGGAAACTCACTTGCGAGGTGTTCTAAAGAGTTTTTTCTGTGTAACTTTCTGGTTTTTGGAGTATAGGAAGTCATCCCAGAAGCAGATTGGAAAAAAGATAGGATGTGACAGGCTGTCATGTCTGCCACACTTTTAAAAAACAAAGTCCTTGCTTCAGGAGCTTACATCTTAGAAAAAAATGCAAGACAAAAAGTTAACAGATATGGCAGACAACTTGATAATAGTCTTGGATGATGTTATTAGAAGATCAACAGATTTAATAATTGAAAAGATATTTAGGTTGACAATAGTCAACACAACTTGTTTCCTACAGCTCTTTATATAATAGTGCCAAAGTGATACTGTTAATTGAAATGTACTATTCAACAAGGATTGCATGAATAGATTTGGACCCCCAAAAGACACTGTGAACATTTAGTGTTTTGCTACTACATATGAAATAATTCTACTGGATTTGGCAAAACTATGAGTTAAATTTGGAGAATCTGTGCTATGGAATTAAACTTGATTGGTGCTTGATCTAGCTCACCTTTCTCCAGAAAAGATATGAAAAATTTAAATTTGTAGAGTTATATGCTATAGATTATTCTGTGGCAGAGATTCATATTTCGACACCCCCTCCCAAAGAAGGAAAGTAGCTATTTTTGTTGAGTGAGTTAGAGTGAGTAATACAAACAAGTATAAACATTGATGCTTAAACTCCTCTTGGTGAAGAATCTCTTTGCTAAAATCTCACTATATTTGAAATGCAAAAATGTACGTTTATGTACATATAAATGCATCTGTCAAATACTTCACAAATAGCAACATGCTTAAAGACCTTGAACTTATGAAATCTACTGAAATCTTTGGATCTTGCTTAAGAAATTCCAGACTAAAGTTCTCTTAAATTAGTGAATATATTGTAACTTTTCAGTTTTCAAAAAGTGAAAATGTATGCACACATATGTATGTATTTTTGTATATATATATGTGTGTATACATACATATATATTGAAATAAAATACATTATATGAACTATCATACTGATCAAGAATTTTAGCCTAAGTTATATTAAAAATTATTACTAGGCATCTGTTATAGTTTGGGTGTTTGTCTCCTCTAAATCTCACATAACAAACTATTTTAAATGATTTATTTTCATATTTATTATTAGTATATTTTATTTCTTATTTATAATTAGAACAAATACTCATCCTTTTTTAGTACTTCTGAAATACTTCCACGCATCCTTGGTCAACCAGTACAACCCTGTTTTTCAGAGTTTAGAAAATTACTCCAATTTGTTTGTTTTCCTTTATTACACACTAATAAGATAGAGACAAATTACTTAATACCAACTGAGTACTCAAGTAAGTTGTAGTGTTTTTTAATCTTTATACTTCATTAAACAGTTATTTGAGAATCTTATTTATGTTCTATTTCAGCGGTTGTCAACCTGTGGGTCGCGACCCCTTTGGGCTCAGAAAACACATATTCCTGATGGTCTTAGGAACTGAGACATTGCTCCTCCATCCATCTCCAGGCGGGTTGTCCACATGCAGATGTGCCCACATACGAGTACCCAGTGTGATGACATTATCTGTATTAAAGGGTCACAGCATTAGGAAGATTGAGAACCACTGTTCTCTTTAGTGCTAAAATGTTTTTAATTCTCTTAACTGCTACTAGAATATGGGATTGTATCATTTCGGTTGCTTTTGATCAGGGGTCCTCAAACTTTTTAAACAGAGGGCCAGTTCACTGTCCCTCAGACCATTGGAGGGCTGGACTGTGGGCCCCTGGATGAGTCGGCTGCTAAGCAGGACAGGCAGGGGTGACAAAAACACCTGGCGGGCCAGATAAATGTCCTAGGTGGGCTGTGTGTGGTCCACGGGCCATAGTTTGAGGATGCCTGCTTTTGATAGTCTCAGCCAGGATACGGATCAGAGAAGGTCCTGCTGTACCCTACACCTCTACAATATGAACTGAATAAAAAGAGAACTGTCCTATCCTCTAATTTCAACTCACAAAGCAAATGAATAGATACATGTACTTTTTAGGAGCAAATATAACCTTTAACTCATTATAATGAAACTATCATGGGGTGTATCCTAAGTGCCGGAGGGCTCAGGGCAGCCTAGGTAGTGATAATCTCCCACAGAACCAGGTCTGTTTGTCTTTCATCCTAAATATGGCTAAAAAAAAATTAGTCCTTGGGCAAGGGACTAAAATAAAATGGCTGTGTCTAAATGTGCACAGGCACAGAATAGTCTGGGAAGGGAGCACCCTCAGATACACTGATTAGCCAGAAAAAGTTTTAATGATCAGAGTGACTCTAATAAAGGTAGGGTAGGACGTGGGTAACAGTGTTAAGCTTATCTTTGCCTATATCAAGGCATTGAGGGAGTGAATTGAGAAACTTGGTTTATTTTGTTGTTATTATTGTGGGATTGAGTTCTGGAGGAACAGTATGGTATTTGATACCAGGGCAGGGTGTGTAAGTGGGAGGCAGCCCTGGTGGTTTTATAATTTGCTGCTTGGTTCCGTGTTTGGCTCCGGCAGCCAAGAACTGGCATGAAGGGGTCCCTCTGGTGTTGTGAAGCAGGAAGAGAATAAAAATCCAATCAAGTTTCATTACAGATAACATGGACATTTTAAATTTGGTTCATGGCAAGAGAAATGTGTGCTTTGGGTTTATTTTTCATAATAATGATGGCAATATGTTGACTGAATTAATATGTTTTTGGATTTGGGAATGTATCTGTGAAGCAGTTGCCTCAGTGTGATACAGACCATATATACCCGTGGGAGAGACTTTTGGTCTCATCTGAAAATAACTAGCATCTACGAACAACGCTTAACAAGAAAATATCTGTTGATAAGATATGCAAATTGAGTAGAGATTATTGAATTTTGATTGAAGGCTTAATCAATGGTCTTCCCCTTAGCTTCATCTGATTATATACTCAGATTGGATTTAGTCCTTGAATTTAGACTCATCATTATATAACCATGAAAAGGAGACAAATGTGGCAGGGTCTTTGTTTTTGAAGCAATCTCTGACTTTTCATTTTTCTATTAATGTGTATTACATAACAAGTAAAATAATAAGTGTACAAAATCTGAAGTATTCAACTCCATCATTTTTATATATTAATCAGAACTTTGCAGACACCTCCCAGATCAAGATACAGAATGTTATCAGCAGTTTCCAGTTTCCTTTGTACTCTTAACATTTTCCACTGCCACTCACCCACACCACATAACTACAGCCCAAGAGTATTTTGATTTCTGTCTGACAGATTGGTTTACCTGTTTGGGACACTTATATAAATGTGGTTGTACACTATGCATTTTTTGTTTATGATTGATTTCACTCACTTCTTTGTGAGGTTATTCTACATTGTTGATTATAGTAGATATTCATTTTCATTGTCTTATAATATTCCTTCTTATTAATAGTCTAAAATTTGTATCCATTCTACTACTGATGGATATCTGGATTGTTTCTAGTTTTTTACTATATCGAATAATGATTGTGCCAACATTTCTGTACATGTCTTGGCTGCATATATGTACATGTTTTCAATATCCAGTATAAATGCTATAGGTGTTTATATGTTTTGCTTTAGGAAACACTATTAGATAACTTCAGCAGTATCTAACCCAGTTAGCCCATTTCACCATTTCTGGCTCGTGTATAGTAGTGTTACCTTGTGGTTTTCATTCCTATATACCTGATGGTTGGAGGCATGGAGTACTTTTACATGTGCTTACTGGCCACTGGAATATTGTCTTTGTGAAAAGCCTGCTTAAATTCAAATGTCTTGGCAATTTTTTTTTCTACTTGGTTGCCAACTTTTTCTTGATTTGCAGGAGTTCTTCATCTAATATGCTTATATTTTATATGTGACATTATGTAGATGATGCAGACAGGGTGACCATAAACGTCATGTGCAATTGAACTGTCTGTCTATCAGTGTATATATATATTTTCAACATTTTCTTCCACTTTGCCTTTCAACTCTTTTTGGGATATTTTGATAAACAGATGATCTCAATTTTTATGAGGCATAATTTATCAGTTGTTACTTCTGGGCTAGTGCTTTTTGTGTCCTTTTAAAGAAAACATTATTATCTTATCACAAAGATGCATATATAATCTCTATATACTGGAATCCTCTACACCAACATTATTTTATAGTTCACATTTACATCTATACTCCACCTGGAATCATTTTGGTGCACTAACGATTAAGATTCAATTAACCGAGCTTTCTGCCTCACCACAATGCAGTGGCACCTTTTTTATAAATCAAGTGACTGTGTCTATGACTCAACTATGTTCCTCAAATAAACTTGCCTGTAATTTTCCTTTCTCATAATATCCTTTTAAAGTTTTAGAGTCAAGGCTATGCTGACCTCCTAAGTTAAGCTGAGAATGGTTCTGCCCTTTCTCATCTCTGAAAGCCTTTGTGCAGAATTATTATGTTTCTTCTTAATTTTTGTGAACAAAATTCAAAAGAGAAGCCCTTTTGGCCATGGGTTTTTTAGCTGAAGAGTTTTAACAACATATTCATTTGTTTTGTAAACATAACCTTGTCTGAATTTCTTTTTTTTTTTTCCTGTTTCTTTGTTATACTTTATTATTTTTCCCCAGGAAATGTTTTTTGTGTCCAAATTAAAGAAAAACTGAATTAAACCGTATCTCATTATTTGCAAAAATTTGTTCCAAATTTCATCAATTATATCAAATAGATTTAATATTATGTAACATTAATAAGATATTTTAGCAATAAGTCAACTTCTACTTGCTACTTTGAACAAACATCTTTATTTACCAGTGTGATCCTACGTATGCCTATTCAATTAATTAAAATAGGCATATATTTTGATAACTATCATTGATAACTAATGCCTTCCACATTGAAAGAACTGTGAAAGCTACACAATGCAGTTCCAATAGTTTTGTTTGCTAGTAGATCTTCTTCAGGGTTTTTTCTCCCACCATTTTCTGCATAATTTCAGTTCTTTTGACCATACTTCTTTGTATGGTTATAATGCTAGCTACAGCAAAAGTCCTCTTAGCAACTAGCAGTTAAATTATTTATAAAATGTATGGGTTTGCTATCAATATGAAATACAGAATGGATGAAATACAGAACCATATCTATGGCACAGACACTGTCTAGAATTTCAGATTTTATTATATTTGCATTCATTTCCCTCACACGTTTAGAGAAGAAAAATACAAAGATTATAAATTTGTCTAGTCACTTTAAGAGAATTAATAAAGATTTCAGTCCCTCCAGAAATACCGGCTCAGGCTGTAAACCCCCCCCCCCCCCACTATTTACTTTTGCCTCCTCAGAAATGGGTTCAGAGTAGAGCAAACCGCAGGTAAACTCCTAGGGTTTCAGTGTGATGGTGACATGAGGTGAGGAACGGTAAGGGCAACGTTCAGGAACTAGGTCAAGAATATTAGTGAGGGCTCCACCAATTCAAATTTAGGGTAACTTGTACGAAGTCCAGAGGCAAGGACTACACAGGCTCCCTTTATGAGGAGCTTTGGTTATACAAGTTCTGGGCTGGATCCCGTTCTTTGTGGCTCTGCGGACGAGCCATCTCACCTATTAACGTGGCCATGTGGACCAAGGAAAGCACTGATTACTGGGGGCTTTTCATTGCTAATCCTGGCCCTGACTCACTCTGTGACCTCTCTTGGTGTGTTTCCTCAGCTGGAAAATGAAGATAATAATAATGACCTATTTAACAAGGGGTGTTGTGTGGATTAACAGTTAATAACATGTTTCACAGACAAGGCAGCATTGAGCTTGTAAATAGTAAGAGAAAGTTTCTTCACACTACAAAGTAAATTGGTGCTTCTCTTGAAGAAAATCCAATACACTAGAACACGAACATACCAAGCAGTTGAAATGAGGTGAGTTTTTACTCTACAGGAGAAACTTCATTTTCTAAAAGGATAGTCTACCATTTCCCACTAGTTAGCTTACCAGTGTGCATTTAAAAGCTGTATAGAATCCATCCATACCTAGTCCATTATTTTAGTGTTTGGTGTTTAGAATACATTGTTTGGTACACTTGGATGTGTTTTCTTCCCTAAATGGACTAAGAGCAACGTCATAAGCTTGTCTATAAGTCTTCTGTAAAGTTAATTTGACACATGCAGAATAACGCATGTGCTCTGTTACGTGTTGGCTCATCACGGGGGATACTTGCTCTACTGGAAGAAATTATGCTAAACTCGATGAATTTGAATTTATACATAGCTTTCCAAGACACTATAACATATCCCATCCGTCTAGTCCTGACTAGTTGTTTGTAGGTAATTAAATGAACTGCCGAGTTAATTCTGTTTGCTAATACGATTGTGTCTACTTGCGTTGTTTTTTGTCTGTTTAGTTTTTCACCCAGATGAAGAAAAGTCACAAATGGAAAGGCAAAAGAACTGTGAGTTGCTTTATTAAAAGGAAATCGAAAGATACGAATAATTTCTAGCCACTAAAAAGTACTTCTTGAAATTTGGAACTACGGTTGATACGACCAAGGCAAGTCAATTACAAAGATCAAAATGCATGCTAGTGAATAAATCGGCAAACAGAAATACTGACTCCTGTGTTTAGTAAGGATTGTTAAAAATAGTGTGAAAAGCATGAAAAGGAATGACCAGGCAGTGAGTTGAAATTTTGCTTAGGCTCTGACTTGAGGTCTTTTAACATTGTTATTGACAATTGTTATCTTTCTGTAAATTTATTTTCATAGAAATTTCAGGGAATTTAGATTATATACATCTTCTTTTTTTCTTTTTTTGTTATAAACAAATAACTTCAGGCTCATTAGTTCACTTATTCTTTATATTTCTGGAATGATACCAAGAAGACATACATATATATGTATATAAAATGTGTGATAGTTTATATTAAATATATGTGATAATTTATATTAAATATATATAAAATCCTTTTCCATGTATATGAGGAAAGTGTTGTTCAACTATTCATCTTTTTATTTTTCAAAAAATAATGAACCTTTACCCACAGTCACGCAGCAAGTTAAAAATTAGACTAAAATTATCTTTGAAAATTTAGTCAGCTCCTCCCCTGCTCTGCCTTATGCCCTATTGCTTCATTCTTCTTTCACCATCTAGATTATTTTTATTCGTTCTCCACTTCTTTTGTTTTCCTCATAACTCCTTTCTGCCATCTGACAGTAAAAATAAAATTGCTTTATAGTGCAATGACATGTAGATAATTGTTTATTTTTTATTATCAGCTTACTAAAGGGTTCCCCTAAAATTAGCTAACAATCTCCTAAATGCCATATAAATTAAGACAAAACACAGACTATGAAAATCTAGGTTGCACTCACCATACACAGTGATTAGCCTTTACAAATCAAAAAGTCTTAGGGTCAGATTATTGCAGAAAATGTTCTATCATAACAAAGTAATAATTTTGTAATTAATTTCTTCCATGAAGTAATTTTTAAACTTTGACTAAAAGTGATGTTTCATTTCCATTAGACTATAAATACAACACAGTAGGTGCTTAATTTGATTCACATCTTCCTTGTCCCAACAGTATTGTGGAATGAGTCCATACAGAAATAAGAAGGTGATTAACAGAAGACCTTTTTTAAGGACGGTCACACGCATTTCATCACTCTAATCCTGGACATGGGTAGTTGAATACAACAGTAGATACAACCTGCAATTCAAAGTACAAGTCTCTACATAAGAGAATTATCTTGTCAGGTTCAGAAACTCTTCTAGAGGGAAAGAGATACCACTACTATACTTTTAGTACTAAAATAATATTTTTAAAATAATAAATGCCTGGGTGGCTTTGTGCACTATGGTGAAATGACCAATGATTTTGTCGTGCTGAAAGGTGTATGGTGGGAACCAAGAAGCAAGTGCCTACTCTCCATGAGTCCTTGTTGGTACAGAGGAAACAGTGGGCTCTGGAGAAGATTGGCCTTGAGATCCTCAACACGACCTCCAAGTTTGGCTGTGGCCACTTCCAGACTGTGCAGGAGAAGAAAGCGTCCATGGGACCACTTAAGAAAGGCCAGATTACTAAGGAAGGAGATTAATGTTAGGAACAGATTGTACAGCTGGTGGGATCTCCAGTGAAAATAAAAGACAAGACAATAAATGCCCTTCCTTACGCATAATCTAACATTAGATAACTTGATAATGTTGTTTGTATCAATTTTGCTGTAAATACAATTATACATTACTTGCATTTGAGATGATTGTAGTTACGAGGTCACAAGTAGAAAAATGCCATATATATATATTTTTGTCTCTAATTGGTAGGCATTTTTGCTTTAGTTTGATGGTTGGCATCCCTGAAATGCTTTGAAATTAGGTTGCATATAATCCAGCCCAATGGCATCTCATGATGATTACCTATCAAAACATCTTCCATACTTACTAGCAATGCGATGTTGCAAAGGAATCTGTGTAATTTTTAATTACACCTGCAATGTGAATATAAGACCTCATTCATA
The DNA here is from genome assembly GCA_963574575.1 of Galagoides demidoff. Taxonomy (NCBI): domain Eukaryota; kingdom Metazoa; phylum Chordata; class Mammalia; order Primates; family Galagidae; genus Galagoides; species Galagoides demidoff. The sequence continues at coordinate 29,721 of CAUYQV010097824.1, forward strand.
AGATCCTGTACTAAATGTGATAATAAAGGTAAAGAACAGAATATATTGACATAAAAATATCCAAAATATATTTAACCATTATTATTAATATTATTATTATTATTTGCTAATATATCTCATTTTTGTCTTCCTTGAATCTGGTTTCATCAGATGCTGATGGTGTTTTATTATAAGACACAAAACAAAATCTTAAGAAAAACAGAGAAGAATGTGCAAGGAATATAACAGTCTATATGGTCAAAAGAAAATTTAGGGATCAGAAGAAACATCAGGTTATAGTCTACCAGAAAAATCATATAAAATTAGATCATTGTCATGTTTTCTGTACTTTTGTAGACTTTGTATCCGTGATAACATGCCTGCTCTATCAAATCCTGGGTTTCTAAGGACCATGTGCCTGCAGTTTATGGGATTTGAGCACCAGATGGCACTCTTGTATCCTTGATTAAATAAATGTAATTTCAGGTTGTTTGTTTTTCAAACAAAGTCGTATTAATGTTCAAACTTCTAATTAACTAGATTTCATAGGACTATCTGGCACCCTCTAGCAGTGCCTTCATGCTGTGCTCACGTCGGTGGAACATCCAGGTCGAGTATTCAGGGCATACAAAGCTCACATGAAATTTACCAGTGAAGTCTCCAATCTCTTTACACATTGGAAACCTGCCCTAAGTTACTTTTTATTTAATCATACTTCTAAAACTTTGGACAATACACTTATCTAGAGGTGCCTTTATCTGCAAGTGAAAAGCTAGTCAAGAAGAAAAGCTAATTCTCTTGTGATTATTTTTGCCTGATAGGCTAATGCCTACATTTTTCGTATCTTGTGATAAAACTCACACAGATGTGCACACACACACATGTTCACACACATACACACACAAAGAAAACAACAACTACATTAAGAAACACAGTACATTCATTTATTACTATTACTAAAATCTATGCAAACTATTTGAAAATATATATGTTCATTAAATACTCACAACTGACATTTTATGTATGAAGTATGAAGAAACAAGCTCGGAAAACCTAAGAAATTTGTGCAATATACACAGTTTTTTTTTTTTTTTTTGAGACAGAGCCTCAAGCTGTCCCCCTGGGTAGATTGATGTGGCATCACAGCTCACAGCAACCTCCAACTCCTGAGCTCAAGCGAGTCTCCTGCCTCTGCCTCCCTCCAACTCCTGGGCTCAAGCGAGTCTCCTGCCTCCGCCTCCACCTGCCATAAGGCCTGGCTATTTTTTGGTTGCAGCTGTCATTGTTGTTTGGCGGGCCCAGGCTGGATTAGAACCTGCCACCTTAGGTGTATGTGGCTGGGACCTTAGCCACTTGAGCCACAGGTGCCAATCCCACAGTTTTTAAGTAACAGGAGCCCCTGATTTGAGCCCAGACAGATGGGCTATTGAGCTGAGACACTTGATGGTAAGCACTAAACAGTATACCATTGTTTTCATCTTACACTATGTTAGATAGGGTGGCACAAGTTTTCTTTTCAGTCAAAAATATACACCAGTAAAATATTGACTTTGGTATAGACAAACTTTGTCTGGATACTGATATGATCATGACAACTATGGAGTTGAAACTACTAGAGATGATATTAAGAAGTTATTGTTAATTTTTAGAGGTGCTATTGGCATTGTGTCTGCATTAAAATATATTACTTATTTAGAGCTAGGTTATGAAGAATTTATCATAGGTGACATTATGAGTTGTCTGAGACATTTTTTCAAATGCTCCAAAAAATGAGATATGGTGATAGATGAAATAAATTAAAAAAATACTGCAAATTGTGGATGTTTCATCATGGCTACATGAGGCTCATTGTGTTATCGTTCAAATTTGATGTGTGTTTGAAAAGTTCAAAATAAAAGCAAATATTGATCTGTGCAAGATATAAAACTGTTGCCAGTTGAGAAGGGTCTACTCTAAAGAATTTGTGGCACTGAGCTTTGCCTTCTACCAGGAATTCATCCCATAGAAACTTTACACTGGGTTTGTTAGATTAAAATTTTACCTTAGGAATTAAAGAGAAGTAGATCATTCCAAAACAGCTCAATTTTAATGAGACCAGAGTGTGTAAACAAGAGGAGGTCAGTCCAGTGATGAGTGAAGAGAAGATAACCCGTGGTAATGGTCAGCAGGTGAAATGTGCCCTGGAAGTCTCGGTCTTGTGGCTGGGCAGAGTGGACCGAAGAAGCATGGAAAATGTAGTGTTGTGTGTTTACTTCAGCAAGTTTTGTTCATGTCATATATGTGGTGATTTTGTGTAGGGTAAAGAAAGACAACTACATGTATTTCTGAGGCTATTGATTACCAACCCAAACAAAGTCTACATAAAAATCACCCAAGACATGTTACAGAAAAGAATTATGAGGTAAGTTTAAAGAAAATTGTAGTATGAACATCCTAAGGTAAAGAGAATGGAAGATGAGATACCTGTAATAATATGGCTAAATACAACACTCTATAGGGAAGCTTCTATGTGTCAAAACAATTGACATTTCTGCTTTATAAAAGAGTTTGCTTTGAAAAAAATATATAAGATTGCTTTAAATTGTCTACCCTTAAGAAAGTCCCAAAAACTATTACTCAAATTCATTCTCCCCAATGTCCTCATGGTTTCAGGCATATGCATGTTATAAGAATAAATGGATGTAGGAATTGGTATATAAATAGGTATATAAATTGGAATATAAATGGCACATACACGTATATGTCGTAAACACTCACTAGTGTTTCCAGAGAAGCAAAGGAAAAATGAGGTTTTATATTTTGTTAACTATTATTAATTTTAAATACATCGTTAGAAAAATTAGTTCATGAAACTTTTTTTGTTTTTAGTCCATGGACATTTTAAAGTTAATTCTATAAAGCGGACAAGTGGAACCTACTGTTTTCCTTACATATGTGATTCTCTTTCAGATAAAACCTTTTTTTTTAAGAGAAATTTTATTTATGAAGAACAAAGGGAAATTTTTTTTGAGAGGGGGCTGGATTTGGATCCGCCATCTCTGGTATATGGGGCTAGTGCCCTACTCCTTTGAGCCACAGGTGCCATCCAGATAAATCCACTTTTATATGAAGTATATTTTCAAGTTAAATGGTAGAAATTCTCTTCTATTTCAGTGAAAAACTTGGTGAGACAAGAAAAACATTCAGGTCCCCCCCTGTTTTTTCTTATTGCCAAATCTCTTCTTTTGGTTCAAACAATTAACAAGACATTATTCCAGTCATACTACATAAGTGTGTTCAGGATTTTTTGGGACATTAAGCATTAGAGCTTTTACTATAATAATTGTAAGTAACATTTATTTCTCTGGCAATCAGTGAGTTATTGATACAAAAACATTATTGGGTCATTTGTAATGAGCAAAAGAAAAGGCTATTCAGCAGAATTCATAGAGTCCTCTAGAAGTCTTTTTCCCCAAAAAGTAGTTAAAATTACAGTAAGATCTAAAATAGCCATATTAAAAATATAAGATAAGGTATTATTTTGATCATGTAAGAGTAGTTTTTAGCCTGGTGTATTATTTTTCCAAAGAAGAATTTATACTTCCTTATAGAAATAGGACTTAAAACTCTTCAGTTTTTATCTGTGACTAGGATTGGGAGTGCAACATCCCTAAATACAGAATATTTGCATTGAAATGTGCCCTAAAAAGTTAAATGTTATTCTTTAGGTGATGGTACTGTGACCCATCTCTTCTATCAAACTCTTTTTAGTTTTGTTATTGAATGCTTATGGCTACTCATTAAGTATGTTATCTGTCTGTCTGTCATTGACCTTCTGAAAACTTTAAACACATCAGAACAAAACTCTGATGGCATTTGCACAGAGGCATGGAACGTTATTAGAGGGACCTCATTATGGTAATTGACATAATTCTTCGAACATAAGCAAAATTCTAATTAGGAAATACGGAGTGCCAAAAACTAAGAAAGCTTATTCTATTCTGTGTTGTTTACAGTTGTCTTTGCATCACTTACAGAATAGACAGAGAATTTTCTCACAGGTCCTGGAGTAAATAGCCAATACCCAAAGGCATTCGTTAAAATATGAAATTTCAATTGAAAGCATTTGGCTAATATAACCAACTTTCCAGGTTGTTCTAAATGTCAAGACATGTTTATACAAATCTTGTAAAAATTGAGAAAATTGCCACTATTCCCAAGTGAACATGGGAAGGAATGATGGAATTGATCAGTAGAATCTCAAAAGCCTCACGAAGTTATTTGTCTTGGTTATTTGCTTTCTTCAAACTTTTTCATTTCTTATCTTATGATATCTTTAATGTAATATAAGTGCTTTCGTACCATTCATATCATATGGTAAAAACAAAATGGTCTGTATTGTATTTATTCAGGGTCTCCAAAAATAGAACTTGAATTTAGAAAGACTTGTCTGATTTAATAAGATTCTTGATTCCATACATGGCAATTGTAGCGAGGGTGAGTGAAGTAAATTAGGTCCCTTCAGGGAAATTATGATGAAGTACAAACAAGCAAAGAAAATAGACAGCATAATTCAATAAATCTGATATGCAGATGGCATGACAACAAATGGAGAGAACTGATACTGCTCTGGTGGAAAATCTTGCTGTTGCTCAGTTTGGCTATTTGACTCAGTTTTGCTATAGTTTGGCTATTTGACTTTCCAAAGCCCATCCTGAAATCTCATCCCAAAGATTGGAGGTAGGTCCTTAGTGGGAAGTGTTTGGGTCTTGGGGACAGATTCCTCAGGAATACATGAATGCCCTCTCGGGGAGAGGAGTGACTTCTCACTCTACTAGTTCCCACAAGAGTGCCACAGAAAGCTGGTGGATAAAGAGGGCAGCCCCGCTTCCCTCTCTCGCTTCCTGTCTTGCCATGTGACTGCACACACCAACTCCCCTGCACTTTCTGCCTTCCCTGGAGTCAGTCTGAGTCCCTCACCAAAAGCAGATGCTATAAATCTCAGTTGTTTCCAAAATCGCTTATATGGGATTACAAAAATATTTCTCTGACTCCATAGTCCTTCTAGATGAATTCCAAGACAAGAACTTTTTATTTCAAGGGAAAAGTGAGACATAAAGTTTGAGTAGTCCCAAGGATTCATGAAGGTCATGTCTGAATCCTTGCCTTATTATAATGTGCATGTAGGACGTCCGTTAGATCTTTCCTTGAACATTATAAGCATTTAGAATGATGTCTTCAGATAATGCTTCCTCTGGTCCATTTCTAAGATGGGATTTCAGGGCTTTCTATCAATGATGGGATAAATTGTGTTGTTCTACTATCTTTTCAAACATTTTAAATCCGTCAAGAAAAACTATAGTAAAATGCACACACTAAATTTTATTTCATGAAAGCACCCAAAGACAATGAAATCAAAAAGGCATTCGAACAATCATTTTTAACTCACTTTTATCTAGTCCTTTATCTCTAAAATATACTTTTAAGAAGACTGCATCAATTTAAAATTTTATAGCAATACCTTAATCTTTCCCTTTTATTTTTACACTTAGGACTGCCTATACTAGTGAGTATGTCCATTCTATAGTACATGTGCACCCCTCTTAGTGAAATGCCAGACAGGGCTCAGATGGGTCAGCTCTGAGCATATGACTAACACGGCAATAACAAGTAAAATGCAAATACGATAATGCTGTCCCCAAGGGAGATCTTGGCATAAATACTGTGACTGATGTAATTAAGGAATATAAGTATTTTGAGAAATAGATTCCATTTGTGAAATGTCTGTCAAATATAACAGGTTAGAAATAGTTTGAGGTTTTTTTCATAACAAATTTATAAATGACTAAACAACTGTAAGTTGCCTCTCCAGAGTCCGTAACAATGCATCACAAGAACGAAAGCATCTACAGTAAAATGAAAAGTGTATTAAAATTTTGAATATCAACAAAGATGCCTCCTCTTCCCTGAAAAATCATTGAGATGGTTGTAAATGGTATTTCTGATTATCAAAGTTTATCAAAAATGAAAATTGAAACTGGATGACAAGCATGTTCCAAGATTTCCTCCACGTCTAACAAATGTTAGATACTATCAGTGATTCAAATATGATGGCATCTTCTGTTTGCTCAGCTTGTCGCTGCACCCAATCTTCTCTTGAGTGGATACAGTACAGGTTTTGTACAGTGTAGTTTAAGAACCAGGACTCTGGAGCCAGATTTCCTGGGTTCTAATTCTGGCTCTGCCTTTTCCTAGCTGTGTTGTTTCAAATGACTTAACCTCAGCCTAAATGTCTTATCTTTGAAATAGATCATATGTTATAGGAGTTCAATGCCAATTAATAAGTTAATATTAATAAAGTATTAATATTTGTGGCATGAACAGGATCTATAGATAGGGTTATACCAGTGTTCATCATTGAAGGAAAAATAAATATAGAATCCTCAGTGAGATCTAGGTGAGCACCTTTTTTTTTTTAACAGCCATTTATTTTTACAAGTCAGTGTTTTCTCATGTATTTCTACAGATTAAATCACTTTGAACGTTTGTGTGTTATTTTTTAAACAATAGTGCTGTAAAGTTTGGTCCAATGTGTGGGTCAAAATGCAATTATTTTACATTTGGACCAAGTAAATGTGCCACTTATTTATTGAACGTTAAAATTACATGGTCTAAAAAAAAAAGATGAGCATCATACAATTTCTTTTGTTGGTAAACATCTAAAAACATGTTCTCTTTAATATAGCTTTGCATTTACCAGATTATATGAAGTTTTTTGGTGTTTGTCTTTTTTAAAGGGTTGTGCTCTGTTACCCAGGTTGGAGTGCAGTAGCATGATCATGGCTCACTGTAGCCTCCAACCCCTGGGCTCAAGTGAGCCTCCTGCTTCAGCCTCTTAAGTAATGGGACTACAGGTATGTGCCACCATGCTGGGATAATTTTTTTTTTCTTTTAGAGATAGGGTCCCACTGTGTTGCCCAGTCTGGTCTGTAACTCCTGGGCTTAAGAAATCCTCCTGCTTTGGCTCCTCCATAAGCCAGCACTTACAGGCAAGAGTCACCATGCCCAGCCAGGTTCTTAACTATCCTTAACTGTTAACAGGTTCTCAACTGTTAAATGTACTATACTCAGACTGACATAATCCTGGCACTCAAGAGCTGCTCTTTTTTTTTTTTTTCTTTTGATTGAGATTCATTGAGGTCACTTAGAATAATTAGGTTACACTGATTGCATTTGTTAGGTAAAGCCCCTCTTATACTTGTGTCCTGCCCCCGAGCGGTATGCCATGCACCGTGACCTCCATCTCCCTCTCTCCTCTCCTCTCCTCACTTATTGTACAAAAGGTTTTTCCCTTGATCTGTATCACAGAGGCCTTGAATTTTTTTTCAAATATGAGATAATAACTTTTGAGAGCATAGAATTGTAATGTCAGTATTTAAAAATCCTATCTGATTGTCTTGGTTTGATCTGTATTTTTAAACCCACTTTTGTGATTCTTTGAGTCATTCACACTTAACCATTGAACTAACAGGATGTGCTTGGATATTCAGAAGTACATTATTGTCTGTGCTTCTTTAAACAAGTTAGACTGTTTTCCTCCTCAGAATCTGAGCTGTCAGTCATTCAACAGGCCTCTTTTTTTCCTGTTCTCCTTCGCCAAAGTCCACTACTTCTAGGCTGTTTGGCTCTCCATTAGCCCTCACAAGCTGAAATCTTACACTGAGTAAACCATCAGTATTTACTTTATAAAGATTCCTACTTTTATATTGGAAAGATGGATGGTGAAGTGGAGGAGTGAGATCGCAACAAAACTAATTAAGTATCAAGAGCTCAAACCTACCTAACGCGCCGTTTTCTAAATAGCATGTTCCAATTGGCCTGGAACTAAAAGTTTCCTGCTCCCATCCTTCTCAACCTCCTTGTCCATTCAAATATGAAAGTGCTGAGCTATGACAGACCCATCAGCGACACTTCAGTTACCAAGTGAGTTCCGAATGGGCTGTAGGAGAAAACATCCGCTGCAACCCTGCATCTCATTTAGCCAGAAGTTCATGTTGCTTTTGTTCTGCAGTTCTCTGGAGCATGTCATCCTACAGAGCCAAAATTGCAAACAAGCATACTTTAATGGGCTTCAGAAGTTGATCTGGGGTTAGTTTCCCTTACTTCATCATTTCCAAAAGGTACATGTTGAAACACCATGTAATTGAATGAATGTTTTGCTCAATTTTGGTTAAAAAGAAGTGGTTTACTTTAGGCAAGTCACTCCAGCTCGATCATAGTGAGAAGGATGTAAAGTACATTAACACCAGACTTGCCCAGGAGGTGAAATCTTAGCTCTTTAGTAAGAATGTGTGTGTGTGTGTATCTGAATCTGTCTTTGTCTTTTTCAAGATTGACAATAACTATTAATTTGCTGTTGACTCAAATCATAATTTAGTTAAGGTGCTTATTACCCTCAGGTAATTTATTACTTCAAATTACCTTAAGCACCTTATTAATACATTTTTGCAGATACAAGGAGGATCTTGTGTGTAAGGGTAGCTTTGTAAGAATAGATGTCCCTGAATGGAACTAGTGAATGTTTGCACTTATTAGCTGGTTCCGTAACAGAGTTTGGAGGTACATACTTTTCTGTTTATTTAATTTTTTGTTTTATTTTTGATTGACCATACTAAGTTTATGTATTTATAGGATATAATGTAATGTTTCAATAGATGTATACATTATGTTATGAGGAAGACCGACTATTAGTCATGTCCCATCACATCAAACATTTATCATTGCTTTGTGGTAAGTACATTCCAAATCATCTCTTCTAGATATTTCGAAATACTCAACACAATTATTATTAACTGTGGTTCTCCTATTGTGCAATAGAACACTGGATTTTATTCCTCCTATCTACTTGTAACATTGTACTCTTTGAACGATCTTCCCCAACTAGTCTTTAGTTGCCCCATTCTACTCTACACTCTATGAGATCAACTTCAAAATTTCACATATGCATAAGATTCTGTGCTGTGTGTCTTGCTGTGCCAGGCTTATTTTATTTAGCATAATGTCCTCCAGCCTTACGCTGTCATAAATTACTAGATTTTAATCTTTTTTATAATCGAATGATATTTCATTGTGTATATATGCCACATTATCTTTATTCATTCATCCATTAGTGGACACTTGGGGTGTTTTCATATCTTAGCTGTTTTGAATAGTGCTGAAATAAATATGAGGTTCAGATAGCTCTTCAACATACTGATTTCATTTCCTTTGTATATGTACGCAGCAGTGAGATTGTTGAATCATATGAGAGTCCTATTTTTAATTATTTGAGGAAACAGCAGCTGTTTTTCATAATGGCTATCCTAATTTACATTTCCATCAACAGTGCATGAGTTCACTTCTCTCCATATTCATGCCGGTATTTGTTATTTTTTGTCTTTTTGATAATAGTCATTCTAACTGAGTGATAGTTTACTGTGGCTTTGGTTTCTATCTTCCTGATGGTTAGTGGTATTGAACCTTTTTTCATAAACCTTTGGCAATTTGATGTGACGCTTTTCGTTGTTGTCTCCATCTCATTGTTCATGACTGATTTGTTCAGGATTTCCATTTCTCTGTGGTTCAGTCTTGTTAGGTTTTATGTGTCCAGAAATGATTCATTTCTTCAGGTTTTCTAATTTGTTGGTGTATAGTTGGTCATTATATTCTCTAATGACGTTTTGTTTTCTGTAGTCTTGGTTACTATGTCTTTACCATTTCTGATTTTATGTATTTCAATCTTTTCCTTTTTTCTTAGTTTATCTAGGTAAAGGTGTGCGAATTCTGTTCACCTTTTTAAAAAGCGAGTGTTTTGCTTCTGTAATTTTTCAGTCTCAATCTCATGTACTTCTGCTTTTATCTTTATTTCCTTTCTTTTCTTTTTATTTTTTTGAGACAGAGTCTCACTTTGTCACCCTTGGTAGAATACCGTGGCATCCTAGCTCACGGTGACCTCTATCTCTTGGATTCAAGTGATCCTCCCGACCTCCCCCACCCCTAATCCAAACTAATGTGCATAATGCAGTGATACATTTCCATGCTATTAAGAATAGAGTCTGAATGTTTTTGCCACAGCCAATAAATAAGCAAGGAGATGGTTGTAATAATTGTCAGATTATAACTGATTATTATAATCAGATGTAAGCATTCCACATTGTATATCAAATCAGTACATTGTGCCCCATGAATGCATTAATGTACACAGTTATGATTTAATAAAGAATTAAAAAATTAAAAGAAATGAGAGTCAAAGAAGGGGCAGATGGTTGAGCCTTAAAGCAGTGGTTCTCAACCTTCCTAATGCCACAACCCTTTAATACAGTTCCTAATGTTGTGGTGACCCCAACCATAAAATTATTTTCATACACCTGTACTTGTACGGGGTGTATGTGATGGTTTTAGGTGAACCCTGTGAAAGGGTCATTGGACCCCCAAAAGGGTTGCAACCCCTAGGGCTAGAACTGCTGCCTTTGAGGTTATATACCTGCTTCAAAGGGGAGAGGGAGATGAGGGAAAAGTAGCAATCTGAGGGCTTGTAAATAGCTTTTAGAGGAATCAAATGAGCCCAAAGGAAAATGGCCTGGGACAAAGTTCCATCCAAATTGTGGGAAAAGGTGAGAGACTGAACTTCACTGCAAATAAAGGTTGTCTTCTTATGCAGATAGTCTCCCAGACACTGTCCTGATGTTAACTTCGGAAGAACCCATGAGAAGTCTATCTCTGTGTTCAGAGAACTTTTAGTTTCTTCTCCTCTCCAGTGGCTGATCCTTCCTGGTTGTTTGATGAGATTCCTAGGAAGAGAATTTCAAGGCAGCTACATTTCATCTGAAGAAACTTCTCCTAATCAGATAAGGGAAATTCAGACAAAGCCCCTCCCTGTGCTTTGGGAAGGAAAAAGGATCAGAGAGACGGGGAGAGGGGAAGAGGAAAGTCAGAAAGAGAAAGACTTTGGTTCTAAGGTTCATTTCTGAGGTTTTTAATTTCCTTTAACTCAAAGCACTCCAAGTTGTGATACTGTACTTTGGGGTCTTGTTCTCTGCACCCCAATAATATTTAAGTATACCTTCAATGTGTTTCATCTTGTTAATAAATTTGATGTTAATTAATTTGCTATTAGGTAATAGTGTGTAGTCTTTTCTTGAGTGATGTGTCTACTAATAAGGTTAATAAGCCCTAATTATAAAATACCGATATTAATAAAATTAAAAGAGGCACCATGATAAAAATATAATGATTTTTATTTTAACATGACCATTTTAACATTTGTTAAAAAGTCCAGAGAGAAAGTGACCAAATAGAGCAATGGAAATAAATTCATGATGACTGATGCAGGATTCATGAATTTGTAGATAAAAAAGGGTCGTAAGTAAAGCAAGAGAAATATCAAGCAACAAAACTGTTAAGACTTTGAAGATATCTATCTTTCTTTGAAAGATGTCCTACTTAATTTTGATTTACCTTGAAAGAAGTAAGGAATGTTTTCAGGCTTTTAATTATTGATGTGACATGATCATTGCTTTAATTGTATCTGGCTCTAATGTGAATAATGCACTAGAAAACGTATAAAACATGAGGAAAGAAGCAAGTTAAGATACTGCAATATGATGGCAGTATGTTCAAAGTAAGTAGTATTTGTGAGAGAAGTGGAGAGAGTCAAGAATATTGGGAGGTAAAAGTAACATAATTTAGCAGTAGATGAGTTTAGGTGTGATGGAGTATTCCAAGATAAAACTCGGCCTTTCTGTTCAGGCAAACTAGAAACAGCTGGAACAGTCATATGAGTGTCAAAAACAACAGGAGAAAAATAAAGCAGCAACTGAGAAAAATAGGAAGAGATGGTAAGTTCCATTTTTGATATTTGGAGTTTTAAGTGATTGTGGGATCAGAAAGCAGAGGCTCACACAAGTAGTTGGATATATGAATCCGATTTTCAGGAGACTTTCCTTAGCTACAGCTAATAATTTTAACATCTTGAATACAAAGGAGGATAAATTTTCTTCAGGAAATTATGAGAAAATTTGGTAATCGTAGTTACTAAAAGTGACACCGTAGGAGGTAAAATGGATAAATAATGAAGGAAAAGTTTATTTCTTAATAACATTATACATACAGATGCATTTGAATGATCCGATTTGTTTTATCAGAAACCTGAGGAATGTTGGGCTTAGGAAAAAAGCATCACTTTGTGGGTAACTGTAGCTTGTGGTCAGATTTTTTTGTCAACCAAGTAGGACAATTATATATGGTGAAGTTCTCTGTTACTGATGACTTTTTTTTTTTAAGCAGTGCCAATGGACCATGGAATTTTCACTAAATAGAAACTATTCTTGACATAGTTTCCCTTGAATCCTTACAAAACAATAATAGGTATAGGAGATTGGTGATTCCTAAATCAGGGATTTGTAGCAAAATATGGCTTCCAATCTATATGCTACTGTGTTTTTAAATCCAAGGTCCACTGAATCCTTATAAATTTCAAAAACATAATGCAATAATATATTTGAAGGAGTTAATAAGGGAAGTCAAGAGCAATAAAAGATCACAAGACAAGAAGGTCAGTCTAGCCAAAGAAAATGGTGATAAATTATAACCAGGTGTCTTTATTTCCTGATTCTTCAAGTACTGCACACTCAGCTTTCTCTGAGAGAAAGGACAGCTTGTGAAATTCCATATACCATTTGTCAGCTTCAATACTTCCTTGCAAGATCTCAGAATTATTTGCTTAATCTTAACTCTCTCCAGGGCAAATGAGATGAACCATTTGAAAAATCACATATGGAGTGAAAGAAAATCTAATATGCCTTGTGATTTGGGAAATTCATAAGAATATTCTGTGTCCTGATGTTTGTCTACTATAACCATTTGGGATAGGTAGGTTTAATAGTGGCACTGCACATATGAACAGGTCAAAAGCCAAGTTGTGAGGTGTTCTATAATTATATGCAGCACACATACCCCACTTCCTAGGGATGCATGTCATGCATTATCTAAGCCCTCGATGAGTTTCTTCATGAAGTCAACTTTTATTTAATTATACCAGGCTCAATGTATAGTATTCCATGTATTGTATTGACATTTGTTTTACCTACTATTTCACTACACTATACAAATAGAAAACCGTCCAAAGAGCTTTCAAATCAGGGAAAAATAATTAGGTAGAACCTTAGACACAGGAAATAGAAACCATATGAGAAGAGGTAGACAAAACAGGAGGGTATTTTCTAGTGAGGTAGTCTAGAAAGTAGACTGTCCAAAGGGACAGGAAACAGGCTCTTATCACCCAATGGGCTACAAGGCAGGATTCTTTCCTTCTATATTTGGTCTGAGGAAGTGGGTAAAATAATAGAAAACTTCATTATATTCAGGGCATGAGTGAAGAAAGAGAAAGGAGATGCACCTTTCTATGAGAACATTTTCTTGGAGCCATTCCTTAAAATATTGTTGCACAAAGTTGCTTTCCCCAGACATTTCAGTCTTCAGACATGAAGATAACATGCTAGGCATTCTGCTCAGTGCACTAATGACTGAGACCTTCAAAGTCACAGGTCTTTCGGAAGGAGATCTGCAGCCTGTGGTGTCTGACTTTTCAAAGCTAATAGATGATTTGAGCCAGCAGCAAATAATTCATTAAACACAAGTCTTATTTCCTTGAATAATAATTGTGTATGTGTATACTTTTTTTTATTCCTTCTAAATTAGGAATACTAGACAAAAGAAGTAGAATCAATTGGTTTTCAAAGTTAGGTATTTTTATTGTAAGAGGTCTGTTTTATTTAAAAAATAATATGACTTTAGGGTGGGGAAAGCAAGTCTCTCTGTCATAATCTGGTTATTTTCTACAAATTAGAGAAAAAGAAAAAAGGAAATGAAGTCAATTTTGTGATCTAAGAAATTATAAAAAATAGCATTCTATTATGAAATGGCTGAATTTGGGATATTTCAAGGCATTACATGTTACAGACAGGAGAATATAATCTTGAATGGTGATAAATAGATACATGAATACTATGGTTATGTAGGATAGTAGGAATAGTTAGTTGAAATAGCACCCTGCAACACACTATCTGATAAGATCCTAGAATTAGTCATTTACTCATATTAAAGCATAAAATGCTCAATTTATTAAATATGAATAACTAAAAGAAACAACCTGATGCCAAAAATTGGAAGCAAATAGCATGTCCTCATTCAATAGGTGAACAGTTTGAAGGAACTGATCTACGCAGACAATGGAATATGATTCAACTCTAAAAGGAAGTGAGCTGTTAAGGGACGGAAACAAGGTGGCTTACTAGAGACATCGGTCACCAAATCAACTCACCCTGTAAACACTGTGATCAAGTTGTGAAAGGGCTCTCTACCCTGCCATAGATCAGGGACCTACCTGGAGTCTGTACTGACATTGCACCAGACAACAGATTTCATGGCAGCAGCTAAACCCATCCTGAGTTCTTGAGTACATGGTACAACATCAGAATGGGTATCACCTTTGAGGCTGTCCTTCGCATTGATCCCCCTGGGCTGGGGTGGGGGTAGCCCACCAACAGAAGGCTATTCTAAGCTATAGCCAGTGACTGGAAACCAAATACCCCTCCCCAGCAATGAAAAAGGGATCTGAGAACACAGAGTTCATTGGGTCTTGGGGTGTGGGGAGAACCACAGTCTGTAGGACTCTGGAATCAACCCCCACCACAAGACCTGGGATCTGGTCTCTCAGACTGCAGAACAGCCCAGCACCTCCTTAGCCCCAACTCTGCCTCCTAGGTCCCAACCACCTGCTGAGTGCTCAGCCCTGATACCACTTTTCAGGTCAAATCAGCTCCACTGCTTCCACAGCCCTATTCCTGGCTCTGAGGCCCTGTTCAGAAACCCTGCTTTTGACTCCTGCCTAGTCTCAGCTCTGAGGGCCACATGTTAGAGCTTCATCCACCTCTGTGTCTCCTTCTGGCAGGCCTGGGACACTCCCCCAAGATTTCAGTACAGAAGGTGATTTCTCCACTACTATTACAGGAACTGCTGTAATATCCAACACTCTGCCAGGGACCCTACTCCCAGACCCTCAGTCTCCATCATACAGTACACTAAAACCTGGTTTGAACAACTACTCATGCCCAGGGAACTCACAACCACTGCATCACCCAACTCCTACTGTCACCTCTATGGGGAGACCCTGGACAGAGTAATTCCCATGACACCAGCCTCAATGAAGAGGTTCTTGCCCAGCTCCCAACTCAAATACCCTGTGTTTATCTGGTGAAGGGCCCAGAACCCCGCATAAACAGCTTCCAGCACAGACTTGAACAAAGGCAGTCCCAGGTGAACAGATCAAACCAGCACAGCTGCATTACAGGCTTCTAGCACACCTGCTCCTTCCCTGCAGCATCAACATTTCAGACTGGAAGGGGAGCACCATTTGAAACATTCCCTTCTTCTAATTAAGCAAGAGAGTTCCCAGCAAAGTATAGGTGCCCTGCAAACCTATTAGCCCTGAGTCAAGAAAAGAAGTTCCAGATGAAACAAAACCAACAAAGGAACCCTGGAAACATGAAAAATAAAAACAGATTAGCATTCCTAAAATATCACAATGGAACCACAGCAGCAAATGCAAAGTATCTGGAAATTGTCAAAATGACAAAAATAGAGTTCAGAATATGGATGGGAAATAAGATGAATGAAATTGGAGAGAAAGTTGAAAACCAGCAAAAGAAGCCAAAAAAATATTCAGGTAATTGGTGAAAAAGTAACTTAAAAGGTAGACAAAATGAGGAATAATATAACATCTCAAAGAAATGAAAGAAGAATTTAGGGAATTCCAAAATAGAGCAGAAAGCATAAGCAACAGAATAAACTAAGAAGAAGACAGAATTGCAGAGCTTGAAGACAAGGCTCATGAGCTAGCCAGTCATCTAAAGATGTGGAGAAGTGAAGAAAAAAATTGGCATAATCAGAGAGATATGGAACTATGCACAGTGAACTAACATGTGGATTATAGATATGAGGGAAAAAAATGAACTAGAAGCATAGAAAATATATTTGAGGAAATTATTGAGGAATCAATAATTTCCTGGTATCACCAGAGATACAGACATACCTATACAAGATTGTCATCAAACTCCAAGAAGATTCATAGCAAGTAAGACATCTCCTAGAAACATAGTAATCAACCTTTCCAACTTCAAAACGAATGAAAAAATTCTACAAGTAGCTAGGCATAAATAATAACTGACCTATAGAAGAAAACCCAGTGGTCTCACAGGAGATTTCTCAGAGGAAACCCTATGAACCAGAAGGAAGTGGGGCCCCACCTTCGATCTTCTTAAACAGAACAACTGCTAACCCAAAATTTTTTATCTTGCAAAACTAAGTTTTATAAATGATAGAGAAATCAAGATTTTTCCAGGAAAAAAATGAGGGAATTTATCATGGCCAGATCTGCCTGTCAGGAAATATTCAGAACTGTGTTAACCACCAGTGTAAAAAACAGGAAATATTCAAAACTGTGTTAACCACCACTGAGGAAAAAAAAAACCAAAAACTAAAGTTCTCAACTCTTATAAAGCAATAGCACAAGAAGGGAAACAAAGCAATAAGATACTACCCAAATGATGAACAGAGCATCATCCCACATAGCAATTTTGTTAACATTAATGCTTAAAATGTACCACTCAAAAGACACATGCTAGCTGAACGGGTGAAAGATCATACATAACCCAACTATTTGCTGTCACCAGAACACACATCTAAACCACATAAATAAACCGGCTTAGTGTGGAAAGATGGAAAAAAGTATTCCTCATAAATGGAAACCAAAAGAGAGCAGATGCAGCCATTCTCATCTCAGATAAAACTAATTATAAATCAACAATAGTAATGAAGGGCAAAGATAGTTATTTTATAATAGTGAAGAGAGCAATTCAACAAAAGGATATAACAATCTGAAATATTTATACTCCCAATATAGGACCCTCAAGATACTATACTATCTAAAACTTACCAGATCTAAGCAAAGAGATAAAAAGCAGCAAAAGGTGAAAAATCCCTACAAAGAGAACTATGAAACACTGAGTAAAGCAATTGTAGATAATACGTGGGTCACTAAGGAAGTTTTAAAACAAACTGTGCCATGGTCCATTATATCACCTAAAAGAAACACAGTTCACAGTGTCCATTCTGATTCACCTTTACTAGTTTCACTTGGTTGGCTTATCAGTGCCACTAGGAGGTCTTCATTTGTTTCTGTCCACATGAATTTTATGTTTCTTGATTTTTGTGTGTCCCAAAACTTTCATAATTACTCACATAAAAACAAATTGAAAAATATGTCATGCTCATTGATCAGTAGAGTGAACATTATTAAAATGTCAGCAATACCCGAAGTGACATATAGATTCAATGCAAAACTCATCAAAATACCAACCTCATATTTCAAATATCTTTAAAAACTAATTCTTTACTTCATTTGGAACCCAAATGAAAAGACCCCAAATAGCCAAAGCAAACTCAAGCAAACGGAATAGAACAAATGTGGAGGCATCACATCACTAGACTACAAACTCTATCACAAGGCTATGGTAACCAAAACAGCACAGTACTGGAACAAAAATGGAGACATAGACCAATGGAACAGAACAGAGAATCAGATATAAAACCACCTACATACCTGATCTTTGACAAAGCAGATGACAATACACACAAGGGAAGGGAAGCCCTGCTCAATAAATGGTACTGGAAACATTGGATGGTCATGTGCAGAAGAATGAAACAGGATCCATATCTCTCAATTCCCATGAAAATTAATTTGAGATGAATAAAATATTTAAATGTAAGGCACAAACTATAAGAATTCTAGAAGAAAATTTTGGAAACATTGCTGGACATCTTCTAGATATCAACCTAGGTAAATAATTCATAATGACTCCAATGGCAATCAGCAACAATGAAAATAAATAGATAGGACTTGATTAAGTTAATACATTTCTGCACAGGTAAGGAAAAAATAAAGGAAATAGACAACTTATAGAATGGTAGAAAACATTTTCAAACTACACCTCTGATAAATGACTGATAACCAGGATCTATAAATAACTCAAGCAAATAAGCAAGGAAAAAACAAATAATACAACCCCGTTAAAAAGTGATCAAAAGACATGAACAGAAGGTTTTCAAAAGAGAGACAAATGGTCTATAAACATATGAAAAATGCTTAATATTTTTAAGCATTTGGGAAATTCAAATTAAACCACATTGAAATATCACCTTACCCCAGTTAGAATGGTTTTTATGGAATATCACCTTACCCCAGTTAGAATGGCTTTTATTATAACATTCCAAAATAATAGATGCTAAGAATAGATGCAGAGAGGAAGGAACCCTCATACAATTCCCAGTGGGACTGCAAATTAGAACACCTCTATACAAACTAGATGGAGACTTCTCAAAGAACTAAAAGTAGACTTACCACTTCATCCAGCAGTCCCACTATCAGCTCTCTACCCAAAGGAAAAGAAGACATTTTTTTTTGAAAAAGACTACACTAGAATATTTATTGCAGCTCAATTTACAATTATACAGATGAGGAATCAATCCAATACCCATTAATACATGAGTGGATTAATAAAATATGGTATATGTGCACCATGGAGGGAGTACTACTCTGCCATGAAAGATAGTGAATGAATACCTCTTGCAAAAACCTGAATGGAACTGGAGGCCATTCTTCTAAGTGAAGTATCACAAGAATGGAGAAAAAAACCACCACATATACTTACTATTTAATATGAACTAATTGATCAATTCCCATGCATATTTGGTAGTAAAACTCAATATAAAGCAAGCAGGCAGGACTGGGTAGGAGGGGAAGGGCAAATTCACTCCTAACAGGTACAATGCATGTGATCCAGGTGATGGGCTCACTCACAACTTTTACTTTGACTGTGCAAAAGCAATTCACATAACAAAAACATATGTACCTGTGTAATATTCTAAAATTTTAAAACATGAAAAAAGAACAGTAGAAAATAACAAGTGTTGGTGAGGATGTGGAAAAATCATAACCCTTATATTACTATTGATGAGAATCTGAAATGGTATAGTCACTATTCAAAACAGTATGGCAGTTTCTCAAAGGTCAGAAGCATGGAATTACTATTTGATTCAGGCAATTCACTTTGGGGTATGTACCACCCCCAAAATGGAAATCAGGGTCTCAAAGAGATATTTGTACACCCATGTTCATTGCAGCATTATTCACAACAGCTAAATGTGAAAAGAACATACATATATATCAACAGAAGAATGGATAAGCAGAATGTGGTATGTATAAACATACAATGGAATATTATTATTCAGCTTTAGCAAGAAAGGAAATTCTGACTTATGCTACTGTGTGGATGAACCTTGAGGACAGTATGCTGAGTGAAATAAGTCAATCACAAAAAAAAAGATAAATATTGCATGAGTCTACCACTCTGAAGTATCAAATACCCACAGTAGTCAAAGTCATAGGGTCAAAGTAGAATGATGGTTGTCAGGGGCTGTGAGGGTGGGAGATCATAGGGAGCTATTGTTTAATGGGTATAGTGTTTCAGTTTCACATGATAAAAAGAGCTACAGCGATCGATTGGGGGGATGGCTGACAACAATGTGAATGTCCTTAATGCCACTGAATGTACACTTGAACATGATTAAGATAGTAAAGTTGATGGTATGCGTATTTTACCACAATAAAAAAGCTTGAATAAAAAAAGAGAGAAGTAGCAAGTGAGACAATGTTGCTAAGACTAATGTTGAAATGAATAAAGATCAGTCCCTTTGGCAAAGTGAAAAAAGAAAACAAAGGTGTTGGTGAAAGCTGCCGTATGGCTTGAAGATAGTTCCTGGGGCCATGCTTGCAAAAAGGTATCAGTAATGATACAATTGCCACATTTAGAAGAAAAGAAAATGATGCTTGTTTTTCTTGATGAGTAAGTAGAAAAAAGGGGAAGTGCAACTGAAAACAAAATCGTAAATAGATGGTGTTTACTATGTAGGTAAGAATTATTTGCAGTAATGACTATAATTTGTCACTGCTAAGGCGAAATGTGGAATAAAACCTTTCACGACTTTTTTTTCAGGTGCATGGCAAAATAGAACATATTGGTGCTAAACGACATTTCACTAACTTCTTTGCCTCAGCTATTGACACGACAAGTTGTTTCTATCTTGAAACGGTGCTAAAATATACTTGGCTTTGCCAACTCTCTGAAATGGCTCACTGTTTTCTTGCCAGGAAGGAGAAACCAGCAATTTTTAAAATGGGATAATAATTTATACTCTAAGGACCTACACCTACCTCATTTGGGGTAATCTAGGGCTTTTTCAGTTACATGTTTTAATGTATTCAAACTTAATTTATTACTAGTAAAAATTACTCAGTTGATATTCTTAAGACTGGACTTCTTTGTTCTTTAACTACATATCTGGTATACAGGGGTTTGATTCGGTAATATAAAATATTCTCCTTGATTGCATCACACATGTACTTTGTGCTTGATGAAATGGAAATCTTCAACTTCAGGACTGGGTGTTCTAGTCCAAGGTTTACTTTATTGGCAATAGTACATTAATTACAATGCAAATTTTATTCTCATTATAGTAACATACATATTTCACTTTTGAGAAAGAATTATAGTAAATAATAAGATAACTTACTTGGTCATTGCACACAATTCAGTTCAAATAATATGCACTAAGGGATATGGGCCAAATAAAAACAAAAACTTAGAAGATAAGAAACTTCCAAGTAGCTAAAAATAAGGATGATTTTCAATATTTGCATCTTTCATTAAATCCTACCCAAGCAAAAGCTATAAGAAAAAAATTAATAACAACAGCAGGACCAAGTGCAGTGGCTCAGGCATGTAATCCCAGCCCTTGGGAGGCCAAGATGGGTTGATTGCCTGAGCTCACAAGTTCGAGACCAGACTGAGCAAAAGTGAGATCCTGTCTCTAAAAAAATAGCTTGGGATTGTGGCGGGAACCTGTAGTCCCAGCTACTTGGGAGGCTGAGACAACAGAATTGCTTAAGCCCAAAAGTTTGTGGTTATGTGAGCTGTGATGCCATGGCACTCTACCAAGGGTGACATAGTAAGACTCTGTCTCATAAAAACAAAAAATTAATAACAATAGCAAACAAACAAACAAAAATCTATAAAAAAATGAGTTTAGGCATGACTTGAAAACAGAGAATGACCAAACTTCAAAATAGCTATCAATAAAAAAGGAAAAACCATAAAATCTTAGGGACAATTTCTCACGCGAGTGCACCAGTGCAAGCCTTTGTGGTGAGCAAAGAAATGGCAAGAAAAACTTTGGGGACAGATAAAGGTAAGGGATACTTTAGGGCAACCGAGTAACAAATAGGAAAAATAGGAAAGGGGAACATTTTGTGTCACCACACAAAAGAGAATCAAACTTCAGAGATTTTTCCCCAGTTACTAAAGAAAGAAATAATAAGATTCTCTATGTGGTTTTGTCTATTTTTATTTTTATCCATTCACAAAAGAGGATGCCACTGAACTAGAAATTCTGTACAACACCCAAAATATACAACAAAAATTAAAGAAAACTCAGTACATCTCTACAGAATTACTGTAAAAATCAGAACACAAAATTTAATAGACTTTAACAAATAAAATATCCATCCCTCCTAATAATAAAATGAGGAAAAACATATAGCAGAAGAAACATGTAATAAGACACTTCAAACTGGGCTAAATATACAGAAGCAAGCTGTTAGGGACGTGAAAAACCCTTGAATTACAAATTTAACACATTGACTGCCACACTAGAAAACAGTATATTATCTTGTGGCCACAGTGTTTTATTAAAACAATAGAAGAAAAACTTCTAATACAAAATGATTCTTTCTAATTGTGCTTTTTTTTTTTAAATTGTTTTCTGTGCATGAGTTACATGCAACTTGCTTGGGGTAAAAATCAATTTTTACACTGCCTCACATTATATGTGACTCATGGCATACTTAACTGAATTTGTTTCTGAGAATTGAGCCTTTGTCATTCCACAAGTATTTGGTTGTGTTTGGAATGGATCTTGGGTGATCCTGGATGGCAACCTATGAATCATACCCACTAGGAATGTGCAACAAGTTGGGGTCAACACATACTATTGTATTGATTCCATTAAAAGAGCCACCAGGCAAACATTCAAGGTGAAATGTGTGATCGGAAGGTATCATATTTGAAGAACGTGGAGTGCTTGGGCAGGTGGATGGAACAAGGTGACAAGAGGTGGGGGAGGTTTCTGGGGGGGGGAAAGTGAACTGTTTGATTACTCTTGCTTTGGTTGCTGACCTTGCAAGCCAAAAGGAGTCAGAGGACAATGTTTGTAAGATTTAAACTTAAGACATGAAACTATAAAAATACTAGAAGACAGTGCAGGGAAAACATTTGAAGAAATTGGACTGGGAGAATATTTTATGAGGATGAGCCCCTGGGCAATTGAAGCAACACCAAAAATACATTATAAATGCTTATTCAAACAAGTTGAACAGGCAGTTGTTTGAGATGAATTTTGAAAAGATATACAGACAAAATGAAGGCTGAACAGTGTGGAAAGGACAAAAAAGAATCCAGGATAAGGAGCTTTCTTGTTCATTGTTTGATCTCATACATGGCACAATGACTGTTGCAGAATAAGCACTTAAAATTGTTGGGAAAAAAAATGAATGAATGTTGCCATATGCTCCAGCAAGTCCACTTTAGAGAGATATACATACTCAGAAGCAACGAATGCAGAAACTCAAATGGATATTCATTCACTGATGTTTGTAGCAGAATTATTGACAATAACCCAATGGTGGAAACCCTAACCCTCAACTGTGGCTGCATTTAGAGATGGGGCCTCCAAAGGAGTAATTTAAGATAAAGTATGGTCAGGTAGGGCCCTGACTTTATAGGAAGAAATGCTAGAGATCTTGTTTGCTTTCTCTCTCTCATTCTTTCCATCTCTCTCTGCATACATTAGGGTGACCAGACATCCCGATTTTGGCAGGACAGTCCCGCTTTTCAACAATTTGTCCCGCATCCCGCAGCGTTTTAAAAAAGTCCCGATTTTTGGAAAGAATGCACGAACAGGCTGGAGAACAAGAAGGGAATATACGGTTTGGGGCCGCCATATGGCTATTTTGCCAGAATATGAGTTTTATATTATTTTTGTTAATTTTATAATGTTAAACTATAATAATTACTGAGAAGTGATTATCGAGAACTGCTTATCAAAATTTGCCTTGTCGTCAGGCCCTGCCCTGCGCTGTGCCCTGCCCTGCGCCCCTGCTCCACCCCGGCTCCCCCCCAGCCATGTTGTCCCACCTTACAGATGTTAAAATCTGGTCACTCTAGCATACAAGCAGCTAAGAAAGACCATGGGAAGGTATAGTAAGCAGGCAGCTATTTGCAAGGCCAGGAAGAGAGCACTCACTAAAAACTAAGTGAGCTATGGCCATCAAAGGTGACTAGTACAGGATGGTGGCATCACAAATTTCTAAAACTGTGCAAGTGGATTTAAATTGGGAGACGGGTCGAGGCTGAAAGAGTTTTGAGATGCATGCTAGAAAAAGCCTAGCTTGCCATTGTGGGACTCTTGGTAGAAATATGGATGTTTCAGACATTTCTGGTGCAAGTTGAGAAAGAAAAGAGGAATGCCGTAGAGAAAGCCTTTGTCATCTCCGGGAAGACATATGATATCATGAAGGGAATGTCTGTAGAAATATGGACTTTACAAGCCATTCCAGTGAGGTCTCATGAACGGAGGAGTGGGTTATTGGGAAATCGAGAAAAGATTATCCTTTATAAAGTGACAAAATGTTGGGCTGAATTGTTTTCTAGTGCTTTGTGGAAGGTAGAATTTCAAAGTGATTAAATGTGTTATTTAGCTGAGATTTCTAAGCAAAGTGTGGAAAGAGTAATTTGCTTTTTCCTTTACAGCTTATAGCAAAATATGAGTGGAGAGAAATTAATTGAAAGAACCAGAACTTGAAGAGATGGACAATTTTCGGTAGATCCACATTATAAAAATATGACGGAGTTTGGTTTGAAGAGAACACTAGGACTGTGGATAAAAAACCATTTGATAAAAGATGACTAATGTCATCTTTGTGGCTAATGAATTATAATCGTCTATTTCAGCAGAAGCCAGGAATACAGAAGGGATTATTCCCAAAAAGACACAGCCAGTTCACAGTAAAGGGTACAGAGAAAGAAGGGTGGAATGAAGAAAGGCTTTTAGAATCCTGGGGTTGTACAAAATGAGGGGAGAAAGTTACTCACCCGTGAAAACCTTTGAAGGATATTTCAAGAAAAGGGGACAATGACCCCAAAGTTGAATCAAGGATCATTAGAGCTGTCACCTCTCTCACAAGCTCTGGAGACAAAGATTTTCTCCTACAGTTCAGAGGATGGGAGGCCCTTCTTAGTTTCTGCTTTTGAGACAGCTATGGGAACAAGGTAGACTCGCTGAGTCAGAGGATTGAGACTACCCTACTGAACAGGAGCAGGTTGTGAGCTAGAGGGATCCTGGTGGGGCTGTCAGGTTCATACCCCAGAACCCCAGGTCCTGACTGAGGAGGCAAAAAGGTGAGTGTCAAGGACAAGTTTGTCTACTCAGCAGTCATTTCCAAGACTTCAAGCTGTCATCTGGCTTCTTCCCTGGCGGGAGGTCTGTTCAGATGCTCCACTGGGCTTGTTCTGCGGAGCAGAATCTCCCGGAAGGGGGGGGGGGCGTCCCCTGTGGAGAGTGCCAGGCAGCCATTGATGTATCTCCGCCCAGCTTGGGGCCCCTCCCTTTGCGGAACTCCCTGCAGGAGACCAGTGAGGGGCCTCAGGAGGACTCCAAACATTCCCTCTCCTTGGATGAAGAGCAGGTGAACCAGGCCACCGACCACAGCCAGCGTCGAAGTGGGGTGAGAATGGGCACAGAGGGGGCACCAGAGACTGAAAGAGGGATGCCCCAGGCTCTGTCTTTGGCAGTTTTCCCACTTGAGAGACCCACAGTCCCCTCCCTAAAGTATCTGGGCTTCGTGTGTCCCCACTCACAACTTGGTAAGATGCACCATCCCTGCTCACATACTTGTGGGGGTGTCAGTGCCATGCTTCCTGTAGTTTTCACTTGACACTGGTCCAGGGATAGTTCCCCACATGGTTGTTGCTCTCACGGCTTGAAGGACCCAGCCCAGGGTTCTCCCAGAGTAGGCAGGCAGCTCCCTCCCCCTGCAGGCCTCTCCAACACTTAACGGCCAACACTACACCAGGGGGGCTACCCAAAATGCCAGGGGGTCACACACACAAAGGAGAGAAACCTGCTGCACACTCTTGTCAGCAAGGTGCCATCTCTGGGAACAGCTCCTTGTAGCCCACCGGGCAGGAGCTCTGTCGTCCGGTCTTGGCCATGATCCCTCAGGGAGGGCATGTCCCCCTGCAGTCCAGCCTTTCAATGCTGGTGGAGCTTGACTGGACACAATCCTATTGCTCAGTCAGCCATGCTTCAGGGAATGTGCTGTATGTCCCAATTGGACAGTTGTGGGGGACCGGCAGAACTCAGCCCCAAGGCTGAAGGACTCTGTCAATAGAAGTTGACTTCCTCTCAGTTCGGGAGGCTGGAAGTCCCATGTGCAGCTGCCAGCTGGGGAGGCCTCTCGGAGGCCTCTCTCCTTGGCTTCTGTGGCCACCTTCCATCTCCGTGTTCACAGAGAGCCCCTCTGTCATACCTCTCTGTGTCCTTAGCACCTCCTCCTATAAGGACACCAGTCATATGGAATTAGGGACATGGAACTACAAGAACCTTTTGTCCTAATGCAGTCATGTTCTGAGGCTCAGGGCATTGCACAGGAACGTTTGAATTTCGGCCCATGACATGTGCTCAGGTGGGCTCCCAGGAAGGGGGTGCTGGGCAAGAGTTTACATGTGGATAATTGTATTGGCTGTGGCCAGTCCAACTTCGTGACTTCCTGTGGCACGGACAGGTCACCAGTGGTCTTTGTATGTCGCTGCTTCTCTGTAAACAGCCTCCCTGGTTGTTCACATTGTTTGAGGTGTTTTCCAGTCTAGGTTTGGTAGGAAATACCATTGCATCATTGCTTCTATTTCCAGCTTCGTGACTGACACCTGGGAGTCCCCTTCAGTGTCTTCATCCTCTCTTGGCATTTCTCTGCCCTGAGTCACCTGCTCAGCCCCATGGCCCTGTAATAAGCTTTCTTCCCCCCTGGGGTCTCACAGCATTTGCCCCTATGCCAGGCCCAGAGTTGCTGAGGCTGATTCTCAAGACTCCATTGAATGGAACAGAGATAGTCACTGCTGCTGTTCTCAGTGGAGAAGCCTCTCCTAGGACTCCGGGCCCTGTGCATGGTCTCTACAGAGAGGGGGGAAAACGGGCTGCCTCAAAACCCTGTCCCCGAGTGAGAGCAGGCTGAGCCTCTGTGAGCTCAGGGGAAAATTCATGCAACCCTCCCTGGGAAGGCCACAGCTCGGACCCACAGGCTGGTGACAGCCACGTGACTTCCCAGAGCCTGAGTTTTCTCATCTGCACAGCGAGGGCCATTTGCAGCCTCCCTGGCACAGTGCTCTTCAGAAAGGGTGTCTGAGCAGGGCATTGTGGTTCTACCTAACAACACCCCTGAAGCAGCCTGGAAGGTATCAGTGTTTTCATGCAGCTCTTTGTGCCCATCACATTGGACGTGAAAAGTATAGAATCGTGGACATCCATGACTTGTAAATGCACAAGTCTCTGAAGGGCTGGAGCTTCCCACATTGAGCATCGGTCTCCATTCTCTGGAGGGTCCAGGGTCACTGATGATGTGTCTCTCTTTGTCCCCACTAGCATGGAAAGGAGTCTACACCCTACTTCAAGGATCTCCAACTGATGACCTCCCAGCCAGCCACCAGGGAGATACTGGCAAGCTGCCTGGTTCCGATCTTTCCGGCTCGAGCCATCTCCTCCACCACCTCCCAGGGCTCCTACTTGGGTCTTAGCAGAGTGTCCTGGTTTTTGGAGAAACTGTGAGGAGGTGAGTGTCCCAGGCACAGTGCTGACCCCAACTACCAACTATGTTTGTGGGTTTCATTGCAGCAGCTCCCCTGAGCTTCACTTTACTCCTCTGAAAAGTGGGGTGGTCAGAGGATGAACTGGATGAGGTTTTGGGGGGAGTAAAAGGAATAAGAGGTGGCAGGTGGGTCCCTCCCTCCTGACCCTGTGGAGTGGCCGAAGGGGGTGCTGTGGCTGTTCACATTGACCATCTGTCTGTCTCCTCATAGAAGATGCTTTCTGCCTGACACCTCAGTAGCCCCCAGCCCTCCCTATGTGGGAAAAGCACAGAGAGAGCAAACCTGGTCCCACTTGTAGAGCTTTGAGTTTCCTTCCAGCTGGTCTCTGTCTTGGAGACAAGAGGGCTTCCTGGGGTGGGGAAAGAGTCCCCAGGACCACTCAGATACCTGGAAAGGCTCTGTCGGAGTCATTCATGGACCAGCTGCTTTGTGCCGGCATGGCCCAGAAACTGAGTTTCATTGAATATACAAAGAAGATGACAGTCCTCGGGCTGAAGCTCTGTGCAGGGAGGCGGGAAGTCAGAGCAGACACCAGGAGGTCGCATCCTCCTCCTGGAGGCCCTCCCTCCCCCGGCATCTTCTACATGTGGTGGCCAATCCCAGATTCTGATTAGGATCACAAATCCCAGGACCAACTCAATAGCTATGCATTGGTGGTCCAAAGACAGAACACCCGGTCCTCTCAGAGTACGGGGACTCTGTGGACTGTGGGTGGGGAGAGAAGACAGAACCTGTGTCTCCCCCACTTGAGGACTCTGATGAGAGGGCTGAGGTCAGAGGATTTCAGGGAAGAAATGACTCCGGAAGAGCTGTGGGTGGGGTCCCAGGTCCCCTGCAGAGAGGAGAGGCGGGACTCTGAGCTGAGCCTGAGGGACCCATCCTCAGCTCAGTTGCTTGCCAGCTCTGCCTGTCTCCTCCACCCCGCACCCCCTCCCTGACCACAGCACCGGGGAGCCCAGACTGGAGTGACAATGAGCACCTTGCTCACCATCCAGCCTCCAGTCACAGCCCGGAGGGCCCAGGGGTGCAGAGGTCCATGCAGTTGCCCTAGGGTGACAATGGCAGTAGGAAGCCGAGGTCCACAATGGTGTGTCCATTCCTGATCCATGGCCAGTACTGTCCCTGCCAGGGCAGCAGAGACAGCAGGGGGAGGTCGGCCTGTCCTCTAGACTGGAGGGGCAGGCCCAGGGACCCATAGCCACACAGAAGTGTCCTGGGAAGGGCCTGGGAGGAAAGGCCAGGCCTCTCTGACTCAGCTTCCACTTGCCACCCCCAGAACCACCTCTTCCATCTGCATCTCCTGGCCAGAAGGATACCCTATGGTCTTCAACCAGCCTCTGAATGTGGCCGGGCTTGTATAGAGGTCACCCTGTCCACATCACACCTCGGGTGTCTAGCAAACATCGGTCTTGCCTGGCTGGAGCAACTGGGGCCCAAAGGGGCAGACACAGAGGTTGAGATGGTCACAGTTGACCAGCTTCCCAAAGGTGGGGTTGGGGGCTGAAATTCCCTGTATTGTGGTGAGATAATGGTGGGTTGGGATAACCCAGTAGGAGTGACAGACGCTGCTGACTTTATCTCCTTTTCCATCTCCTGCTCTATCTCCAGATCAGCAGGCACTCCCAGTGCTGGACCTAGAGCCAGCCCCAGTGGGTCTGGGAGAGCAGAGGCCTGCTCTGGAGCCAGGGACCCCCGGAGCCCTGGATATGCCATTCTCTATGGAGCCAGCACCAGGGCCAGTGTCAAGGGCAGCACCAGCACCTAGGACAGAGTCGGCGCCATTTACAGCAGAAAAGGCAAAACCAGAGCCAATTCCAGGGCTCTGCCGTCCTTGTACTGTGCCTGAGGAAAAGCAGCACAGGGTGGGGCCGTCTCCCATCATGGCCTGTACAGCCACACATCTGGCCCAACAGCTGATGCTCATGGATACAATGAGCAGCTGCTCAGACCCCTTTCCCTGATCAGGGGCCAGCGAGCTAGTCCCACCCTGCTCTGAGTCTTAGGAATCATGCCACTTGGATGAGTTTCTTTCAGTAGAGACTGTCCCTGTGTCTGGATGTGCTGCTGTGCACATCCCATGGGAGGGGACAGAGTGCTGGGCGGGGTTCTGGCCCACTTGAGGCAGGAAGAGCCCACTGAGCCAGGCCCCCAGGCCCCCCTGCCCAGGAGGCTTCACCAGCCTCAGCTATTACTACACACCTGGCACATAATCCATTTCAGACCAGACATCCCCACTGAGCCCCTGGAGGTAGCTGCCACAGGCAGTGTGCGTCTCCATGGGAAGAAAGCCCACAGGGCCAAGCAGGTGGCAGAAGAAGTAGCCTCAGGTAGGGCAGGGCTGAGCCACCTGGTGGAGTGTGGGCTCCATGAGGACGACATGGGGAACACAGCACACGCTATTCTCTACTTGTCTGGCGCGATGCAAGTGGCGGCCTCAGTGCAAAGGGAATGAAAGCCGGGGCTCCGACTAGTCTGGGAGACCCAATTCCAAAGCTCAGAATGAGGTCACCTGCCTGGGACGGGGGGGGGGCACTGCAGACTCAGAGCTGCCCTGGCCGTGCCCATGTCCATCTTCCTTCCTCCCCAGGAGCAGTTCAGGAAGGTGCTGCCCTGGGAGTGCCTGGGCTTCATTTGGACTGAGTGGGAGAGGAGGGACAAGGAGCCGGTGGTCCCCACAATCGGTGCTGCCCTGGGTCACTTTTATCGTGTGGTGGATCTTGTACTTACCACCTGTCTGAGGACCTGCACCATGAAGGCCCAGGATAGGGCCAGGGTGCTGGGACTCGGGATCCAGGTGGCCAGGGTCCAGCATGGGAGGGCCCAGGACACTCGTTTTCTCCCCTGTCAGATGTCAAGTTTGCTGAACAGGGTCCAAGCCCCTGAACAGCTCCTAGCCCTTCCTGTCAGAGGCACACTGACCTTGACTTCCATGCCCAGTGGTGGTGCTCACTTTCCCCCGGACACCTACCATGGGTTGAACTGGAATTGTCCTCCCTGATTGCTCTCCCATGCCTCCCTGGGCCTCTGCCTCCCCAGAGGGGAAATGTCAGCACAGGGGGTGCACCAGGGGCAGTGGGGCTCCAACTCCACTCCCTTTTCCCTCCCCAGGAGTGCATGAGCTTAAGAAATTATTCATCTTCTTTCACCATAGTCACAGCTCTGGAGTGCCCACCCATCCATCCACTCAAGAAACCCTGGAGGGCAGTATCCAGGTGGGTGGGCTTCTGTCTCCTGTGGTGCACCCAGCCCCTCTCTCCCTCTCTCGGGTTTGCCATTCTCTCTCACTACACTGCCAGGGGAGGGAAGGGGAGGCCAGGGGCTCTGGAGGCAGGGATGGGCTGTGTGGGTGGCTTTCTCAGTCCACTGGGAGGTTAGCCCCCAATGTCAGACTCAGGACCAAGTTTTCTGAACTGTGGGGCATGGGTTTTTGCTACATTGGAGAGATTCTCAGGTATCCTC
Source organism: Galagoides demidoff (assembly GCA_963574575.1). NCBI lineage: Eukaryota > Metazoa > Chordata > Mammalia > Primates > Galagidae > Galagoides > Galagoides demidoff. The sequence goes on from CAUYQV010097824.1 coordinate 60,269, forward strand.
CCCAGCACATCTCAACCGAGAAACTGAGCTGCCCTGTGGAAATGGGGCTGGGCCAGGTGACCTGCTGGACAGCACCCGCCCCGGTGGGAATCGGGAACCCAGAGGAAACACCCTCCTGCCAGTTTGGATCCTTTGCATTCCCAGTTAAAGGAATGTGAACTCACCCTCCTCCGTGTTCATCCCTCATTTCTTTCTTTCCCCTCCACATAGAGAAAGCTCCAGAGCTTATGCACGACTGCGTGCACGAGATGATGGCATCACATGGAAAATGCTGATCAGGGTAAAAGGGGGCTGGAGATGGGGGCAAATGATTAGAGGGCAGGAAGAGAGGTGAATTTGGAAAGGGTACCTGGCCAGGTGTTTTGGGGGTCATTTTCTCACTGAGAGTTGACCTGAAAAGTCCCAGTCACCAGTCCTGTCCAGGAGAGGGAAGGGTCTTTCCAAGGGCAGGTGGGTACAGGCTGGGCCTCTGACCATGGTGCTTTGCCAGCTGTTCAGCAGGGATGAGCTGGAGAAATAGGGGCTCCAGCTCCTGTATTGCTCCATCTGCTGAGGGAGCTTCCACCAGGCGATGGGGAAACATGGGGGGTAGTCTCCTTTCTTTTTCCCCAAAGCAGCCAGAAATTCTTCAGAAAGCCAGGCCTCTGCTGCTGGTGTGTGATATGGGCAGCCTGTGGCAGGGTCTCCAGACAAACAAGGGGCTGAATTCTATGCCCCAAGTGACACAGCAAGCGGGTGTAGGACACAGGGGTGGGCCTAGAACCTGAGCTCACTGAGTAACTGTAGCACTGCGCCAGGTGACTCTGGCCAGGTGTCCATAGAGCCAGGTCAGGGTCCTGGGAGTAGCTGAGTGAGAGGAGGAGGGTCTCACTGACCTTGTCCTGACCCTGGCAGCTGCAAGCTGGCCAGCATGGAAAGCAACCCCCAGAGAGCCCAGATGAGGCAGTAGAGACGGAAGGTGAGCTGCCTTGGTAGGGGTGGGGAGGGCCACCGGGACAGAAGGCAGGGCCTCCCTCCCAGCTACAGCCTCCCCATCAGCAGAGCAGGGGCCTCCTGCTAGGCCCTCCTACCTGTAGCTGCTGCCTCCAATGCCCTCATCAGAGGCACCAGGGCATGGCCTGGAAGACCTGGGCTCAGCATGCCCTTAGGGCAGAATGGTGCCAGGGACCACAAGACACTGGCACCTGTGAACATCCCAGGGCTCTAGGTGGCCATGGGTGCAGCGAAGGGAGAAGAGGGAGAGAGTTGAAGGAGGGAGCTGAGGGTCCCTGGCTGCTCCAAGTGGGAGACCTTGACTAAGGGTCTGGGAGTCAGGGGTGATGAGATTCCAGGGCACAGCACTGGGCAGCCACCTGCGGGTGGGTGCTCATTACCACTCCCACCCCAACGACACAGGGCATCATTCCCTTTCTTGGAACCTTCCTCACAAACCTAGTCCTGCTGAAGAAGAGGACGCACAATGCTATGGATGTGAGTGAGCCTGGGGCCGGCTCTCTGAGGACCAGAATCCTGAGGCTGTGGGGCGGGGGTGACATTCCTGAACTGAGCCCTGAGAACTCAGCTCTCAGCCAAACTCCTCCCAGAGCGCCTCCCAGGCAGCCCTGTGAGCTGGGGTATCAGGCCCCCACATCAGCCTCCAGTCCCTGTTCCCAAGACAGAAGCTGCAGAGCTTCCTGATGGCTGAGCTACCCGAGGGTCTGGCTGAGCTGGACTCATCCTCTCCCTCAGGTACTGCCCACGGGAGGAGGTGAAATTGGCCCCTCCACACTCAGGCAGCTCCCGGATGGCTCCACACTCTCTTTGTGTGCAAGGACTCAGTGTCCCTGCTTGTCATGGGGGAGTGTTGGGACAGAAGGCCCCTGACCTTCAGCTGCCACGCCCCCTCCGTCACGATCCACATCCTGATGTGGGTGCAAGTGCTGTTCTGTGGAGGTCCCCTGGCCCAGTGACCCTGGATGACGTGCAGCAAGGGAGCCCAGGGAGGAGGGGAGTCCCAGGTAGGTGGCCTCTCTCCTGGACATTGGCTGTGCCTTACAGGGCAACGTGCTCGACGTAACAGAAAGGGGCAGTGTACAACTGGGGGCCTCTCTCTTGGGGAGTATAAGATGTGTAAGTCATACACTCCCCTGGGAGGACATTCCCTGGCTCCATCTCTGCATCATAGATTTCCTGGGAGGGTTTGACATCCATAGAAGGAGGAGTCCACCCCACGAAGGGTGTAGGATGAGAAGGAAAACCAATTCCTGGAGAAAGGGCAGTTGACATCCAACTCTGAGGACAGACTGGGCCTACATAGGATTGGAGGGGAGAAGGGAACCATTCAGGAGAAAGGTCCCAGAGAGTGGTCCCTTGCCCCTGCCCCACACGCCCCTTCAGAATCCTCCCCCAGGCCCAGTCAGCATCCGTCCTTCTCTCTGGCTCCAGGCCATCAAGATGCTCCAGCAGTTACAGCTGCTTCAGGTGATTGCGAAGGATTTCCGCTTTGAAGCAGACCAAGAATTTCAGTCCTGGTTCCAAACCATGCAGCCACTGGACTGGGAGGACAGGTGAGGGCCTACAAGGTTGGCAAAGGGTAGGGGACCTGTGTGCCCCTCTGCTCAGGATGCTCTCTGGTGGCCAGCTGCAAAGAGCCTGTGGCCGTGGCTCCATGGTCCCAGCAGTCCCTGGTGCATGGTGACTGCTGGGTGCCAGGAGTCCAGGCCTTCCAGGGAGACTCTGGAAGGGGGACTTGAATTGGGTTCCTGGTGGCCTCATCGTTGTCTCTCTGTCCCACAGCTGCAACTTCTCCTGGGAGGTGGAGCCACCATTGGAATAGGCCAACAACAACAAGACCAGGAGACCTGTCCTGGACTGTGTCCACATTGGAGTTCCCTTGATTGATTCTCCCCCATCACTCCTTAAGGCACCCTGGATTTTTCCTCCCTTCCAGTCCCTTGAAACAGGTTTGTTGTCTCTGCCCTTTTCCTGTTCCCTAGATTCCTTCTGACTTGCTCTTCATCCTGGTTTTACTTCAAGTAATAAATGTTACACTTTGTTATCATTCTTCCTTGCCAGCTTTTCTACATAGCTTTCAAAGATATAGTCCGTATAATTTTGAGAGTGTGCTCTATCATCGCATGGATGCCACAGACGTGAAACTCTTTATGATCCGAGGCTGTTGCATATCCTTGTGAACTGAAGGTGGCTGTGTGGGGCTCTGTTTCTGCAAAGACCACCTCATGAATGACATCTGGAGGATTGTCTAGTATGTGCTTCCTAATTCTTTTTTTTTCTCCTACACTTCATGGCATGGATTTAGAACTCTTCCAAACTGACTTTGTGTCCCCAGTTTCTCCCTGATACCAGCAGCAGACAAAACAACTTGATCTTTACTATTAAGAGTGGAGGCCGCTCATCACAAAGGTCCTCAGCCTCCTTCTCCACTCACAGTGGCAGAGAAGGGGAGGAAGAGGAGAGTTTGTTCCAGCTGAAAAGAGTGGCTCACCAAAGAGGTGGACAGGGGTTCCCCCCTGGTGGCAGAGTTTGGCCTGCCGACTCCACTCTGGAGATGCAGAGGGCCTGAAAGTTGATGAAAATGCCAGAACAGATTTTTTTTTAGAGTTAAGTTGTCATAGAACAATAGATTTTGGAGGACCTGGTGATCAATACCAGCTTCATTAGTACTGGCCAAGTCACATTTTCTGGACCAGGGACCATTCTACACTACGGTGGCTGAGATGGTCTGGATTAGATTAGTAGTAATTTTTTTGCAAATCCCATTAAATACCTTGCTGGCAGCACAACCACCCTAAACGTACACCTAGCTCCTCCATGTGCTTTAAGCATCTCCCATTATTGTTTGACTTTAGAATACTAATGACTTTAACTCCTCATCACCCAAATATGAGGGCCTGTGGGTTGGAGAAACTTCATTTTGAAAAAAAAATTTAGATTCTAAAGAAGGTCCTATTTCTCCTTGCTCATGCTAGTGTTGGGGGAGTGTAAATACCCCTGGTGTTTGTTCTATTTGTTTCTTCAATTTTTTTCCGAAGTGTGTAATGGAATGTAATGGGAAGGCGGGATTCCAGCGCCAGACTGGAATTTTTCCCCAGCTCTATTACTTAAACTTTGTGAAACCTCGGGAATATTATTTAAGCAATGGCTCCTTTGCCTTCACTACCAAATGAAGATTGTGTTACTAAAATTGCTGTGGTCATTAAATGGGTTGATATTTATAAAGTGCTTTCAGCAGTGGTTGGCACATTGTGTCACTCTTGTAATTGCTTACAGTCACAAGAAGAGTTCTCATTTAATATTTGGTGTGTTTAAGTAATATTGCTGTTTTTAAACTATGAGTTCTATTTTTAAGCTCACAGAGGAATAAGAGTAGATTCTTTAAAAAAGTGACAGGCTTGAGGCGGCACCTGTGACTCAAAGGAGTAGTGCGCTGGCCCCACGTGCAGGGGTGGTGGGTTCAAACCCAGCCCCGGGCAAAAACTGCAAATAAATGAATAAATAAATGAAAGGCTTGGGCAGCACCTGTGGCTCAAGGAGTAGGGCTCCAGCACCATATGCCAGGGGTGGCGGGTTTGAACCCGGCCCCCAGCCAAAAACTGCAAAAAAACAAAAAACAAAAAGTGAGAAGCTTCAGGTGAGATGAAAATTTGGCTGGTCACAGTGGCTTGGGCCTGTCATCCTAGCACACTGGGAGGCTGAGGTAGGTGGATTGCCTGACCTTAGGAGGTGGAGACTAGCCTGAGCAAGAGTGAGATATTATCTCTGACAAAAATAGGAAAATTAGATGGGCGCATGGTGGGCACCTGTAGTGTCAGCTACTGGGGAGGCTGCGGCAAGAGGATCAGATCGTTTGAGCCCAGGAGTTTGGGGTTGCTGTGAGCTCTGACACCGGGGCAAAACAAGGAAACCTACAGATGTGTGCCGTCCTCACTTCAGCTCCCCATGCACTCTTTTCACCTCTTCCCTAGCACAGCTTGGCAGCTACCCCAAAACTTGGGGCCAATGTCAAAGCCTATTCAATCTTTCAGTTTAGTTGACCACCCCTGCTTTACCTTGTGAAATAATCAGAATCCCACTGGTGCTTTCCCAGAAGGCAGTACCACTCACTCCTTGCAGCAAAATTATCACTGATTTTTCAAATGAAAGAAAAATAAAAGCCCACAGGCTTGTGCTTATGTAACCAATAAAACTTCTAACTGGTGTATCCAAGACCAGGAGGCCTCAGTGTGTACATGCAGTTGGGTCGATGGAAGCTTGAGGAGCTATACAGTGGTCGCTGTGGACAGGGAGCTTAAATCTAAGGTTTTACACTGTGGTACACTGAGCATTTCAAGCCCAATTTCAAGTAACGTGGGTTTTTTTTTTTTTTTTTCAGTGAATTATACCACATTAGTCACAGGAATCAGCAGGAATGGAAGATAGGGCATTCCTAAGACAACATTAAACACACACACACACACACACACACACACACATACACACACGTAACTTTTTAGGATCATAATTACATATAATGTTTTTTAGAAAATATTTCACTTTTTCCTCTACTCTGTTTTTTAAAAAGTCTTTTGCAATGGCAGTTTTCTCACCCTTCCTTTTTTATAAGTGCCATTTGTAAGGTTATTGTAAAGGTTCCTTCTTTTAAATATTTCTGACAATAGCGGTTATGAGTGAGCTCTAATTCCTCTCTCATCAGTGATTCCACTAATGCACTATAAGTAAATCGATCCCAGAGACCTCAGGACACGAGAATTTTTTAATTATTTTATTCCACAGACAATATTGCAAAAGTGTAAATTTGAATATGTAGAGGGATACATACATAAGGTTAGCTAAAGAGAGAAATATTACAGCCATATTGCAATTTTAGTGACAAAGCCAATGGGCTAGAAGTGAAATGGTTTCCCAAAGGAAACAAACCATGGACAAGACTCCCAGAATTAGAAGTGAGAATGATTTTATTTGTAATAAAATACCTCTCTTGTAAGTCAATTCCGTAAACTAAGTATAGATACATCTTCATATCCCCAGATAGGAGAGCACTGTTCTACAGGCAGAAGGCACTTCATGATATTTCTCTGTAATAATTGTGTTAACCACGTCTCCTAGTGTGATCCAACTAATGAAAAGAAAAGCTAAAGGATACGGGTTGTACCCTAAGAGCAACCCTATCTCCTAGGCTACCCTAGTACTTTGTTATGCTTCCCTCCTTCTGTTGGTTAAAGTTTCTGAATTACTAAAACTTTCTCACCACAGCCAGTGAGTTCTCTGATCACTGACCTTGGCCATTCCTCTTCCCTTTCCTGTGGCCGTGGTCATCTCTCCTGCCATCTCTCTGGTGATGCTGGCTTACCTGCTGACTTTTGTGGCTGTTGCTTTATGGTCAATCCTCCCATAAACACAGATCTGACCCAGTAGCTATTATGGAAGCCAACTTATTTAAAACTATTGCACTAGATTACGGAAAGACTCCCTCCGTATAGTAAAGAATTCCTTAAGCGCACAAACGGAAATCCAGGTTTTGTTTTGTGTTCAGTACGTAATGTACATTTTTAGTGTTTTAATGCTTTGATTTAGTATTTCAACTTAATGTTTAATCATCTTTCTATCTTATGAAATTTTGCACAAATCCCAGCAGGACACAAACTAAAGATAATATTAACCACAATTGATAGTGAAGTATTCAAAGTTATCCTTTCTTACCATGCATTTATCGTTTTTCATATATATGTTAATTACCTCATTTTTTCTCTGCTTTATTTTTTATGTATTATCTAATTTAGCTGAAAGATCTCTGAAAGAATTCTAGAATTCTTTATAAAGTCATTATATACATTGTGTGGTTCATCAATCAGCTTCATAATGCTGAATCTTTTATTTTTTTAAAATAGTGCTTCTTAGCTTATGTTCTGTTATTTTTATTATTTTTTTATTAAATCTTAACTTTCTACCTTGATGCCTTAATGGGGTTCAGTGTACAGCTTTGATACACAATGTGAAATGGTTACATTGACCTAAGTAACACATCCATCACAATTATACTCCTTAACGGGTTTGAAATGTACCATTGCATCATGCATATTAGGTGAGTTCCCCTAACATACCCTCCTTCTTTCCAAATCCTCTCTTCCCTCCCCTCTCTCTTCTCTTCCCTTCTGCTTTCCAGACTATAGTTTCATATTGCCATTCATATGAATGTGTAGGTGATTATGTAATGATTTCATAGTAGTATTGAGTACATTGGATACTTTTTTCCCATTCTTGAGATACTTTACTAAGAAGAATATATTCCAGTTCCATCCAGGTAAACATAAAAGATGAGAAGTCTCCATTTTTTATGGCTGCATAGTATTCCATGGTGTACATATACCACAATTTTTTAGTCCATTTATGGGTCGTTGGACACTTGGGCTGTTTTCATGTCTTGTCAGTCATGAATTGCACTGCAATAAACATTCTTTTGGAAATGTTTTGTTGTGAAATAGTTCTTGATCATCTGGGTATGTACTTACTAGAGGAATTGCAGGATAGAATGGTAGGTCTATTTTTAGTTCCTTGAGTGTTCTTCAAACTTCTTTCCAGAATGGCGGCATTCACTTGCATTCCCACCGGCAGTGTAGAAGCGTTCCCTTCTCTTGGCATCCACGCCAGCATCTGTAGTTTTGGGATTTTGTGACTGGGTAATCTTACTGGAGATAGCGGATATCTGAAAGTGGTTTTGATTTGAATTTCTCTGATGATTAAGGATGATGAGAACTTTTTGATGTGTTTGTAGGCCTATCTACATCAGAGGAGTTTCTGTTCAAGTCTCTTGCCCACATAGAAATGGGGTTGTTTATTCTTTTCTTATTGATTAGTTCAAGTTCTCTGTAGATTCTGGTTATTAGATAAAAATCTTCTCCCATTCTGAAGGTTGTCTGTTTGCTTTACTTACTGTGCTCCTCACTATGCAAAAGCTTTTTAGTTTGATCAGAGGTCAGTAATGTATTTTTGGTGTTGCTTCAACACCCACGGGCTGTTGAAAACAGTGAGCAAAGGTTTCACGCACCCCTCAGGGTCAAAACCAGCATGAGTTAAATACAGCTCACATGGCAGTTAATGTGTTAAAAACTAAAAGCAGAAAAAAGCAAAACATAAGAGAGAAGTGAAAGAAGGCGGGTTGGCTCAGCACCTGTAGCTCAGTGAGTAGGGTGCCCCATACACCAAAGCTGGTGGGTTCAAGCCTGGCCTGGGCCTGCTAAACAACAGTGACAACTGCAACCAAATATAGCTGGGCACTGTGGCGGGCACCTGTAGTCCCAGCTACTTGGGAAGCTGAGGTGGGAGAATCACTTAAGCCCAAGATTTGTAGGTTGCTATGAGCTGTGACACCACATCATTCTCCTGAGGGCAACACAGTGATGAAAGAAGGAAGGAAGGAAGGAAGGAAGGAAGGAAGGAAGGAAGGAAGGAAGGAAGGAAGGAAGGAAGGAAAGAAAGAAGGTGGATTGAATTTGGTAAACAAATAGAAAACCTAAAAAAAATTATCTCAAAAATAAAACAAATACATCATGCCCAAGATAAGAAAATTAAATAAAACTAGACATCAACAAAGAGAGTAGATTTTATTTTATTTATTCATTTATTTATTTTTTATTAAATCATAGCTGTGTACATTAATGCAGTCATGGGGTACAATGTGCTGGTTTTATATACAATTCAAAATATTTTCATCAAACTGGTTACCATAGCCTTCATGACCTTTTCTTAGTTATTGTGTTAAGACATTTATATTCTACATTTAGTAAATTTCACATGTACTCTTGTAACATGCACCATAGGTGTGGTCCCACCAATTACCCTCTATCCACCCAGCCTCCCCCCTTCTCTCCCCTCCCTTTCCCTTTTCCTCATATTCTTGGGCTATAATTGGGTTATAGCGTTCATATGAAAGCTATAAATTGGTTTCATAGTAGGGCTGAGTACATTGGATACTTTTTCTTCCGTTCTTGAGATACTTTGCTAAGAAGAATATGTTTCAGCTCCATCCATGTAAACATGAAAGAGGTAAAGTCTCCATTTTTCTTTAAGGCTGCATAATATTCCACAGTGTACATATACCACAAATTTATTAATCCATTCATGGGTTGATGGGCACTTGGGCTTTTTCCATGACTTAGCAGTTATGAATTGGGCTGCAATAAATACTCTGCTACAAATATCTTTCTTAAAATGTGATTTTTGGTCTTCTGGATATACATCTAGTAGAGGAATTGTAGGATTAAATGGCAGGTCTATGTTTAGATCCCTAAGTGATCTCCAAACATCTTTCTAAATGGAATGTACTAGTTTGCACTCCCACCAGCAGTGTAGAAGTGTTCCCTTTTCTCCACATCAATGCCAACATTTATGGTTATGGAATTTTGTGATGTGGGCTAATCTTGCTGGAGTTAGATAATGTCTCAAAGTAGTTTTGATTTGCATTTCCCTGATGATTAAGGATGATGAGCATTTTTTCATATGTCTGTAGGCCGTGTGCCTGTCTTCTTCAGAGAAGTTTTTCTTCAGAAAAGAAAAAATGATCCCATCTCAGTGTGGGCAAGGGACTGGAAGAGAAACATCTCTGAAGAGGAGAGTAGATTTTTATATATTACTATATACAAGAAAGGGTAACAGTGTGAGATGGAGGATATGTAAATTTGTTTAACCTAAGTAATTATTTCATTATGTATATCAAAGGGTCATGTTGGATACTTTCAATAGGTACAATTTAAAAAAAATTCAGAGTAATAATTTCAGATAGGTAAGATAACAACTTAGAATATAAACATTAAAGAAATGAAAAGGGTCTGGTGCAGTGGTTTACCCCTGTAATACTGGCTTTCTGGGGGTTGTGGGTGAGGCTGGTGGATTGCTTGAGTTCAGGACTTTGAAACCAGCTTGAGCAAGACCAAGAGTCTATCCTTACTAAAAATAGAAAAAAAAAACGAGCTGGGCATTGTGGTGCACATCTGTAGCCCCAGCTACTTTGGAGGCTGAGGTAAGAGAATTGCTAGAGCTCAGAAGTTTGAGGTTGCTGTGAGCTATGACACCACTGCAATCTACCAAGGCAACAAAGTGAGACTCTGTCTAAAAAAAAAGAAAAGAAAAGAAAAAGAAGGAAAGAGGGAAGAAAGGACAGAGAGAAAAAGAGAGATAGATGAAAATAGCTAGAAAGAGCAGGATGGAAAGAGAAGACAAGCAAAGAAGGAATAATATTTGCATAATTGGAGTTCCTAAAGACTAAAATAACACACATTGGTACAAAATAAATACAGTATTTATAATTATATTTGAAGAAAAGTTTTCAGAAGTAGAATACTTGAATCTTCATATTGAAAGAGCCTACTGGGAACCTGGAAAAAATTATCTGTAATGACCAACCCTAAGAAATTATGTTAGTAAAACTATTAAATTGCAAAGATAAAAGAAAAAATTTCAAGGACGCTATGTATAAGACCAGATAAAGTATGAGAAAAAAGATAATTATATTGGCAGCAGAATTTTCAAAATCATTATCCAAAGCCTGCCTTTCCTTTTCTGAGTGTTCTATTTGTTTTGGAATGTGTCCAGAAATTCTTGGGTGATACAATAAACTTAGTGACCAGTAAGTGCAAATTATGAAATTGACTGATGGGCTAAAATGTTTTGATGAAAGTAAACACAATGGAAGTGTAATTAACGGCCAGAAGGTGCAGCTCTCCTTCAGAAAAGGCAAAGTGCTAATGTTCATCTAAAGGACTTGAAATTTCATCAGCAAAGTGGGGCTTTTTCTTTCCTCCATTTCTTCCCAGTCCTGTGATGAGTCCATCACTGCTAATATGCAATCACTGCCCCCAGAGCCCAGTCCTCATAGCACCAATTCTCCAACAATTCTCCATTATTTCATACCTAGCACCATGTAGCTGAGAATCCAGTCCATGGTAACTATAGTGAATAACGAAAATAATTCCCAATGTTGCCAAAAAGAAAAAAAATGTTAGAGTTATTTTATCTCCATTTTATGTAACAGGCAATTATGTCGCGATCTCCTAATTAAATTTCCTTTTTGTAGTCACCACTATCTAAAGCACAGAAGCGTCTCTAAATCTGTGAATTGCAGATCAGAAGCAGTGAAGGAATTTGCTTTAGCAATTGGAAAACAATTGTTTGAAATGTGGAGGGTTGTGTTTGAATTTCTCAAGACACTTTCATCAAGGAAGTATAATTGTTTTTATTATTTGAAAAGTATAAATTTTCCAAGAGGCAAAACAGATAAAGATTCTCACTCAGTACTATGTAGAGTAATTATATGTTTTATTATTTGAACGTTCTTTTAGATATTGGTCTCAGTCCTTTAGCATCTTTTAATAATATAAATGGAATTATTTTTCTTAAGATACTTATTCTCAATAAATTGTGTATAATAGTTATTAAAGAATAGACATCAAACACATCATATACTAAATAAAATTATCATTTTTGTACAAAGAATAGCAAATTTAATTTTAAGTACACTTTCCTTCTTTCTTTTTTCCCTCCTTCCTTCATATTTTCCTTACTTTCTTCCCTTTTTCCTTCTTTTCCTCTCTTTTTCTTCTCCTGGAATAAATCAGTTCAAGATGCACTGTGTAAAGCTGAGCAATGTAGGTATGCCCATGGGTAAAGGGAGAGGCCCAGTTTAGTATGTTGACATCTAGTAAGTTGGGAAGGCTATTCATTAAGGAATGACCATGTTGGGGCTACCCATGTGGGTATCAAAGCCCATGTGAGTGAGGATAGTGTCTGCTTGAGGCCTGGATGCAGCAGTTATCTGGCAAATCATATGGGAGATGGGTAGGGATAAAAGAAATACCCCAAATGGGTAGAAATGGAGCCAACAGAAGATTGTTGACATTCAGAGGACACTGATTAGTAAGAAAAGTTAGTTGAAAATAATTGTAATCTTGGCTAGGCGCCTGTGGCTCAATCGGCTAAGGCACCAGCCACGTACACCTAAGGTGGCGGGTTTGAGTCCCCAGCCCAGGCCCGCCAAACAACAATGATGGCTGCAACCAAAAAATGGCCAGGCATTGTGGCGGGCGCCTGTGGTCCCAGCTACTTGGGAGGCGGAGGCAGGAGACTCGCTTGAGCCCAGGAGTTGGAGGTTGCTATGAGCT
>CAUYQV010097828.1:0-11150 GCA_963574575.1 Galagoides demidoff
CGGCTAAGGCACCAGCCACGTACACCTAAGGTGGCGGGTTCAAATCCCCAGCCCGGGCCCGCCAAACAACAATGATGGCTGCAACCAAAAAATGGCCGTGCGTTGTGGCGGGCGCCTGTGGTCCCAGCTACTTGGGAGGCAGAGGTAGGAGACTCGCTTGAGCCCAGGAGTTGCAGGTTGCTATGAGCTGTGATGCCATGGCACTCTACCCAGGGGGATAGCTTGAGGCTCCGTCTCAAAAAATAAAAAATAAAAATAAATTAACTCATGTAGAAGGTCCTAGCAAGGAAGGTGTCCCCACTTCACATCTGAGAAAAATGAGGCCCAGAGAGATTTACTTCATAAGTGATGGAACCAGGATGCTGGCCGTCAGCTGTCTGCTCCATCCCATGGGGATATAAGTGGGAATTCTAAAAGTGCTGGGGACCTTGAGCAGAGTAGACAACTTTTTGTTTATAACTTTCTCCCTTCCTATTCTTCCAAATTACCGATTGCATAAAAGTTTAAATGCTTGATCCAAAGCAACCTTCATCTTGCAATGAATTCCCAACAAGTGTGCATGGAAAATCCTCTGTAAAAACCTCAGGTATGTAGAGTATTGTTATTTAAATCCCGAAACACAGGTGGTTAAGAGAGCAAGCTCTGAGCCACAGACTGTGCAACATAAGATGTGTATGACTTTGAGCAAGCCCCAAACGGCGAGCCCACTCCACCTGTGGGAAATGAGGAAGAGTTAGGATTGAAGGAGACAACGGCTGAAGAGGGATTATCCCAACATCTGAACACGGAAACTCCTCAAGAAACTGCAGCTCTTAAGATGGCCATGTTAGAATTCTTAAGTATTTGACTCAGAAGGAGACAGGAAGTGATCCAGCTCCCACACTGGAAAGTCTTTTCTCCTTAGGGCACCTCGTTGGGCTACATGACACAGGTAGACAAAAAAATGAAATTTCAGGAGTGGCAAATTCCTTGTTCCTATGGTGTATGGCTCAAAAGAACCATGTAACAATACTGTGCAAGGGCTAAGAACTTCAGCCCTGGGGAAACACAGATCTAGAGCCCACATACGACTCTGCACAGTAGGGACCATCACGCAGCCGTGTCCACTCACCTGCTCTAAGTCGCATGCATTACATAAGGATCCCACAGCTCCCACCTGCTCTGAGAAGTGAATGAAATAATACCACATACCAGGTCAGACAATAAGTTCACGAACTCATCCTACAAAAAGCACTACACACCTCATTGCTGAATATCACGGAAGTCACTGTCAAAACACTCCCCTTGGAAAGCTATGAATGGACCTCAATGCCTAGTCTGCCTGTTGAAGCAATTTTTCTAGGATGAGTTCACAAACTTAATTGTCAGACCTTGTATGATGACAGTTCTGATGACCATTCCAGGAAAAGAGTTTCAAAGCTGCTTTGAAGGATGGACCAGGCCCGGCACGGGTGCACGGCTCACGGACGGGAGTACTGTGAAGGGGATGGTAACGATACTCAGCAATGAGGCAGAGAGCACACTGTCTGGGATGAGTTTGCCGACTTAATTGTCAACCTCCTATGTAAAAGCAAGCATAACAATGCCTGTCACATGAGATACCAAGAAGCTAATTAGAATTAAAGGAGTGTGTGTGCTGTTCAATGTCTTCCTCCAACTTCTTCATCTGTTTGAGGTTGGCCACAGCCGTGTGGCTTCTCTGACCAATGAGAAGTGAGCAGGAGGGACCCCGCCCCCTCTGAGGAAAGTCCTGCCAATGGCCATTTACTCTGCTCTCTTTCTCCCAACACAATGACCCCCAACATCTAAGGTGACAGTGGCCCCAGAATTCAATCCGACTGCCACCCAGAGTGAGAATTACTCAGCACGCTGCCTCCGGCCACCCCAGATGCACCTGAATGGGAAACAGACATTTGTGGTTCAGAGCTAGGAAATACAGGGGTTGTCTCTGCAACCTGACCCACCGGAGTGATGCAGATATTATTATGAGCAATTTAACTGCCTAGCTCAGTAGAGGTGGAAAGGAGAACTCACTTTTCGACCATAATATTAATAGCAATTGCTATGATGAGGGCATCTTTAATTAGAATAAGTGGCTAAGAAAAAGGCAATGGGGAATTGAAAGTGGAAACTTAGTTATGGAGCCCCTGGGGACAGACTCTTCTTTCTCCCTTGGATAATGTTAGGGCCTCAGTGAGGCCAAGTCTGATTTAGGAACTAGGAGAACGCAATTCCCTCACCTCCATATATCACAGCCTTAAATCCACAAGGAGGGAGATGAGTGTACTGAGGACAAATGAGTAAGGGGATCTCAAAATGACGGGGCTGGCATCTTGGTCCCTGTGGGACCCCACCTGTGGATCTCCCTGCATTATTATTCAGGTGAGCATCTGCGGAGAAATCTTACCAGGGGTCACTGCACAGAGATAGAGTAGAATCACTCCTGGCCAGTATCTACACACCCCCTTCTAGAGGCTCCTGTATCACCAACTGAGTCAGGAAAATAATGATGTGGCTTCATCCCACCATCATAACAGCCAGCACCCACCAGAAATACTAAGGATTCTTTAGTACAACGTCAATAAAAAAAGGAATACTTGACGTAGGACTAGATAATGACTTAAGGAAAATTCAAAGAGATTGTTGCCAAAGTAAACCAGTCTTTGATTTAGACTGGTTTACTTGTGTTACTTGGTATTTAGAAAAATAACCAAAGGAGATTGATTTTTAATACCCAAAACCTGCATCATAACTAAATTTTACAGGTCCATGCTTATTATGTTGAATAATATTGCTATTAACAGTCTTCTCGGCCAATAAGTCTGTATGTCTCCCTTTTAAGGAAGATTCATTAAATATCCAGCTGAATGAAACAGTTACAAGCAAACTCATTTACTCAAAATTAAATCCTCTGTGGTATGTTTTATTTCCAATTTTGTTTGATGAAAGAATGCAGAAAAGTAGAAAAAGCAACAACCTGCTACTCTTATTAAAATGGATGCTCTTTATGGTGTAAGATCTCTAATGCAAATTATTAAAAACAGGGCTATCCATTTTTTAAATAAAAGGAGCCATTGACTATCGACACACTGCTTTCCTCTCTCAAAATACACACAGCTGGTCGTGTTTTCTAAAGGCATCTGTCCTGTGGGAAACTGTCCCCTGCACTTTTTCTCTAAAAGCGAGTCAGTGTGTGGTTTTGGTTTTGCTTTTGTGTTCTTCTATCTGCCTCTTGACAGTTTTGAACGTAGAAAAGACATCATATAGAGCTCTGGAAGACTTCTGTTTTGATTTTTGTTGTTTTATGGCACCCCCGATAGCATTACGTGACTCTGGAAATCAATTCTGCACTGGGAGAGTGAGGTGTGGAATGAAAAGTTCCTGCTCTGTGTTCGGAGAACAGAGTTAGTTCTACAGAGGCTGTATTGGATTTTTCCCAGTTTTGCCCAGTTTTGCTCGACAGTCACAGAAACAATCCTGAGCCCAGTCTGGGGCAACAGCCAAACAAACTGTTTCAAACAGCAGATCCTGGGGGGCGGGGGGGAGGGATACAAGTGTCGGGAGGAGAAGGGGAGATCAGCCAGAGAAGGCTGCATAACACTCATTTTGGCTCACTTCAGATATTTTTATAATGTTTTCATAGTTCTATTTTTCTTCATCGTGTGGGCTGCATATGGCCACTACAGAAAATTTAGAAAAATATAATAAAATAAAGTAAAAATAAAATCATTCATAACCTGACCACCAGGAGATAATCATCATTATTTTATGCATCTTCCCAGTTTTCTATCTCTATATAATTATTCTAGAAGTCTATACACAAACATAAAATACAAACATTTATATAGAATTTATATTGACTGAGTACGATGTGTTCAGGATACATTTTCAGGCATATGAAGTGAAATCCTCTCAAAGCAGAACTTCTAACATCTGCGTGGTATTCGTGTTATGTATATAGCACTATTCATTCCCCCGTGTCCTTGCTGGTGTTATTTCTTTACTCTGAATTTAAATTCTGCATTTTTTCTGCCTTTTGTCAGTTTCCATGATAAATAAGAACTGTAACAGTCAGTAGGAGAAAGAACTGCCCGATCACCTTATCATGTGAATAACTTAAAATAATTAAAAGAAAATCTTAAATTCTATTTTAACAGTTTTGCCAGTAAATTATACAGCTTTAATTAATACAACCATTTAGCTGACTATGAAAATCACTGGTAAAAATAAGGACTACCACCTGGCCAATAAGCCAGTGAAAACCATTAAAACAGTAGGGCACTGTGACCAGGTTCACACTCTGCAGGGACTCAGGGACCAGACCGGGCTGCCAGACCAGGTCGCCAGGAAGAAGGGGAGCAGGCAAGGCATAAAGATTTTACCCCCAAATTCTGGCCACACCTAGGGCTCAATATATTAACTAGACAGAGGAGTGAAGGGGAAAAGAGGAGAGAGAGAAAGGCCGGAGGAGACTGAGGAGAGGATTGAAGGAGAAGAAAGAAGACCAGAGAGACGGGCGGGGAGCAGGTGGCTGTACGGCTTTCATGGGCTCACAAAAGAACTCCTGGGAAAGCCCAGACTGCAGCCTGCCAGGGAAGGGCACAAGGGTACTGGGACATCAACCCCCAAGTGCTGGAGACCTGACATGCTCTCCTGAGCTGGAGGGAAGGTGTCAGATGAGCAGGGAAGGGTGCAGATGTCAGAAGCTGAAGAGCAGAGTTGGGAGCAGGTGACCAAAAGACAGAGTGACACCATGGAGTCCAAAGGTGGCAGTGGATGGCAAAGCCATTCAACAGAGGGGCGTTCCATGGCCACTCCATGCAATATGCCGCTGTTTGTTATGGAGCACAAAAGACATAGATCATAGATGGCCACCCCCAAAACAGCGGCACAGAGATTTAACCCTAGGAAGTTAAAAGAGAATGCAGTAAAGGGGGAGCTGACGAGAGCTGCGTTGTGAGAAGGCCCCTTACGCTGAGGCAGAGCATCCCGGGAAGAGCTGCCCTGGTACATCCCACATCTGTCTGAGGCCAAGTTTGAACATGTCACGTGGAGGGAGCTGAGCCTGAAGCCAAGGCTATACCAAAACATCTGCCGGGTTACAGGGGTTCCCGGAGGAGTCAGACACACTCATGGGGACGCCAGCTGGGACACACATGAATCAAAGGCAAGGACTGAGCCTTCCCACCAGGACACAGGAGTCTGGCTTCAAAAAGACCCAGAAGGAAATGGGCGGTCTGAGAATCACATTTTGTTTTGTTTAGTTTAGTTTCATTTTGGTTTGTTTGGGACATTGTGGTATTTCATCTGAGAGTCCACACATGTTTCAAAGAATTATTCATTCACTAAAAATTGAAAGAGGAATATCCACCACGTGCAGGATTCTGGAACGTGTCTTCTTCTACCTCAAAGTAAACTGGAGTCTGCCTGTGATCTCAGAATTGTTTCCAGGACCAGGGTAGAAATGGCTGCCTGCTCTCCGCACGGGGATAATGAACACAGAGGAGGGTCCCGCCATCGCTCAGCCCTGTACTGCCTGGCCCTGTCTACCTCTTCTGCCTTCTCTGTCCCCAATGGCCCTGGCTACACTGCCTCCCTCCAGCCAACTATCACAAGCCACCATGTCTTAAATTTGTAAGCCTTTTCCGGCCTCTGAGATGGCAAACTTGCCCCCATTCTCATACTTTTTGTTCTTCATTCTTTACACACACTCTTATTTATTCTTCATTCTTTACACACACTGTTTATTATTATTATCATTTTCTTGAGGAGGAGGGTCTCACTATGTTGCCCATGCTGGTCTCTAACTCTTGAGAGCAAGCAATCCTCCCACCTCAACTTCTCAGGTTAAATAGCGTTCCTATCTTCTTATAAACATGATGCTAACCCTATAACCCTTATCTCAAGTTTAATTATATACTCATGTTTTTATTTCCTTATTTATTTTCTATTTCCTCAAACAGACTTTCCAAGGAAAGGACTATGGACTTATTAGTCATGGGTGCATATCACATAGTAGGCATCTGTGAATACATGCTCCAGTTTCAACACGTCAGACCAGGATATGCACGGAATGAGTTTTAATGAAAAATGCACCTTTTAAAATAAATTTCCCATTCACATATGTATATATGAATATACAAGAATAATTCATCTGCACAGTACCCAATGACATTATTTCTATTTTAACCTAATGGTCCTGAGCAACAAAGTAACTAAAGACCCAACAGTGGAAAATATAGTTACTAGTTACTTTGGCCAAGAAGTATTTGCAAAAGTTTGACTAAAAGTTACTTTCTCACAGAAAAATAAAAAAAAACAACATCCTTTCATGCATGTTTGTATTACTCATGCTAAGTAGAGCACCTGTAATTAACAGGTGCTCAATAAATGCACTTTCAATTAAAAGTTTCTTCTACTTTAAATTAATATATAGCAGTTATCTTTAAAGTAATTATACAAGGGGAGGAGGAAATCTCCCATTCATCCTTCCAGTATAACTTTTTATAGAAGTATCCAGAAAACCAGTAAATGTATATTCTGTCAGACATTTTCCATGCATTTATGACCAAAATCACATATGCACGGTTTTAGGCCAGACATGCTGTCTTACAACTTTCCTCATTTCCTAAGTAGAGGATAACTACATTTCCAGGTTTGCAAAAATAGATACATCCCGTTCTTTTTATTTTAATTATCATTTTTTAATCCCATTCTTTTTAAAGGCAGCATATTACACCATGCTTCATTTAACCAGGTCCCTTCTGTGGGCATTTAGGACTTTTTCTACTGCTAAAAATAAAGAAGAAAGCACTGAGCATCTTCTCGGACACAGTTAAGCAGACATACTCACAGGGTAAATTCCTAGAAGTGAGATCGCCAGGTCAGTTAAGGTGCTGGGGGCTCAAAAGCACTCACAGGGGCAGCGCCTGTGGCTCAAAGGAGTAGGATGCCGGCCCCATATGCTGGAGGTGGCAGGTTCAAACCCAACCCCGGCCAAAAACTGCAAAAAAAAAAAAGCACTCCACGGCTGTTACGTTCCCAACCACCCTGGCACACATGGGGGTTTCAACATATTTTCCAATCTAGGCCAATCAGATCGGTGAAAAATAGTTTGTAGTTTAAATTTCTTTCATTCTGAATGCAACCAAACAGCTTTTCATGTGGTGAGCCGGCTCCTGTATTTCTTGATAAAAGCGAAAGAAGACTGAGGCCCCCACGCCAGGCATGGAGCAGACTGACAGCGCCCCGAGCTGTAGCAGATAGGGTCAGGGTCCTCAAGCATGTGGAGTCCCAGCCTCCCTGAGTGTGGAAGGTGGGGCCTCTCTGGCCTAACTCATCCTTGCTTCTGAACAACACGCTTTATTTTCTTTTATCCGTGTTCACGGTTTCATTTGATATACTTATCACTTGTTGTTTTTTTTATAACAACAACAGCTAGTCAGACAAAATCAAAATGCTCATTGTCGTTGGAAAACAGCAAAGCTGCTCTGGGGTTAGTGTGGAGGGCACTGCAGAGCTCAGGTGTTGGGACTGTGGGGGGCAGGGCAGTCTTTGCAGGCTATAAGCATTCAGCTCCGAGTACCAGATGAGGGCTCGCCCTTGCTGAGCCTACCCCCAAAACACCAACCCACGGGAGTGTTTTGTGGGTAGAAAATATCTACATACAGTGTCCTGATCTTTAATATAGTCCAAAAATGGCAGTGGTTATTGCCGGCAATGAGGCGGGAGCAGAACCCTTCTTCAGATACTACTTCTCACAATTCACACTGGGAATTCAGAACAAGAGTAATGTTTATTCCCCTACCGTGAATCGTGAATACAACCTGCTTCTCCTCCGTCCTCAGGTAGGGAGGCACCCCGGGGAAGGCCACTCCCTCAGCAGCGCCGCCACACGGCTGACAAGTGAACGGCATGGGCCAGGGTCAACACCTCTCCGGGAGTGGAGGCCGTGGTTAAGTGCAACAGCAATGCACAAAATACTTCTTGAATAAAAGAATGTTGAGATGCCCAGACAGGAAGCTCCCTGATAAATGTTCTTTTTATTCCCTTTAGAGTCAGCTTAAGCCAGAAGTTCCCAGCCACAGCCTCACTGACATTCACAGCCGGTACTTCTGTACTTGGGGCTGTCTGGGGCTGTGGGAGGACTGTCAGCATCTGTGGTCTCTGTCCACTGAGCGCCAGTAGCACAGACACCTGCGAGTTGTGACAACTAAAACTGTCTCTAGAGAGTGCCAAATGTCCATCAGAGGGCAAAGTAGGCCCCAGGTAAACACCACTGATGCAAACTATGGGAAACCCCAATTTTTTTTTTTTTATTAAAAAAAGTTGTGCTAAAAATGGCTTAATGTAAGTACCTGAATCCAAAGCTGTTTTGAATGTTTACATGGATGGAGCTGGAAAACGTTCTTCTTAGCAAAGTATCACAAGAATGAAAGAAAAAGTATCCAATGTACACAGCCCTATCATGAAACTAATTTATAGCTTTCATATAAAAGCTATAACCTAATTATAGCCTAAGAATATGGCGAGGGGGGAGGGGAAGGGGAGAGAAAGGAGTAGATGGGGGGAGGGAGGGTGATTGGAGGGATCACCTCTATGGTTTATCTTACAAGGGTACAAGTGAATCTTTCTAAAAGTAGAATATAAACATCTTAATACAATAACTAAGAAAATGACATAAAGGCTATGTTAACCAGTTTGATGAAAATATTTCAAATTGTATATGAAAACACCACACTGTACCCCATGATTGCATTAATGCACACAGCTATCATTTAATAAAAAATATATATATAGAAAGCTGAGCCAAGAATATAAGCTGGAAGTTAGCAAAGTAAGTCCTCAGGGCAATTTACAAGGGATTGGAGACTATTAACCGCCTGAGTCACACTGGGCATTAGCGGCCGCTGCTCTGGAGGGGCGGGCACATTAATAATTCAATAAAGGAAAAGCTGCGAGCAATGAGACCCCAGAGTTATTTATCTGCCCAATTAGATCCGTTTTGGGTGGCAGCCGTGCTTTTGTGAGCAGGAAGAGCCACGTGTATTCTTCAATTAATCAGGAAAATTGTACGTGGCACATCTGCTCTCGCGGCCTTTCAGCAGGTAGCGGCGCGGGACGCGCGGTCCTCGGCTGCGGAGGAGGGAGCCACTGGGAGCGCCGCAGACTCGTAACTTAGCGTGGCCTGGAGCAGATGCCTGTGCCGAGAGGTGTGTAAATCAGCCTGGGCCCTCGCTACTCCTCTCGCGTCTCACTTTCCAACCTCAATCCAGGGCCAGACAGGGATGAATTGCGTTGGTAAAATTTAGAGCCACTGGCGCGCACATGCGCAGTTTACTGTCGTTAGTGCCAAGCCTATCTTAACCACTGAGACTAGAAAATGTGGTGTAAGACAACATCTGGTGTCGCAGATAAAAGACTTTTCCTGTTTAGACTTTGCTCACAATTTAACTTATGGAATCTGCTGTGGGTCCCTGCAGTAGGCCTATTTTGCCCCAGATCACAATGTAAAGTGTCCCTATCACCTTTTGATGGCCAACAGATAACTTGGAACATACAGACAATGATGGCCAAACTGAGATTGAAAATAAAATCACTTATGAGAATATCTAAACCTATCTAGTTCTGCTCGTTGGAACAACCCATTCAAAATTCTAGAGATTTCTGGCTGAGGAAGCTGCTAGAGATTTTTTTCCCTAGTCATTTATAACCCTAGCTTTATATTTCACTTCCTTTTCCTTCCTGTCTGTCCTTGGTCTCTTCTGGCTTCACTTGCTTGTTGGAGGCCAGAATTTAGAATGATTAGAGGTGGCTGCAAGCTCTGAGGCTTTCCAGGACCCACAGAAAGATTCCAGGGAGAGGACGCCCCTTCTCACTGTCTCTCCTTGCCATCTGAACACAGGGCATGTCCTACCACAAGGAGAAGGAATTATAAAACACACACATCTATTTCTGCCTACCTGGAGACGTGGGCCCAGTCAAGTTCCACCAAAGAGAGCAGAGTGGACATCACATCTCCAGTCCTCTTTTATTTTACTGAAATTAAACCAATGGTTCAGTAAACAAAACATGAAGAGTCTCAGCTCCCCAGGAAATTTCACTGACCCCAAAAGTGATCTTTTTCAACCCAAACATACTTTTCCTTTTCTCTTTTAATGTGGCTTTGGTTGTGTTCACCAAGGCCAGTAGAGTAGAGAGTGGGACGCCAGTGAACACACTGTAGGCTGAGGGCTGAATGCTGCCTGACATCCCACCCAGTTAAGTCACAGATCTGTGTCATTCCAGAAGACCCAGGAGATCTATGGCATGTGTTCAAATGTGGCATGGAGAAAACACATCGTATTAATTCAGCACAATCATGAGGTCTACTATTATGGGAGCCGGGGGCAGAGTAGTAGCTTATAGGAATGGAACTCAGGCCAAATACATTTTGATTAAGAGGAAGAGAAAAATCAAAAACACAAGACATTACCTAGAACAGGTAACCCTAGAGGCCATTGTCCTGCGTGGGCGAGAGGTGGGAGGGGAAACAGTCCCTTGTGATCATCAGTAACAGGCCACTGGCCGGCAGTAGTGTGCTGCTCCACGTTTAGTGATCAGTTCTCTGGGAAAGGGAGGGCAGGCCCTGGTTTGTAGGGTTTGCCAATTCCCATGGTGTAAATGTTCCCACAGTTTATTGCCGACTCTAAGGTACCAGCAGGATGTTACTGAACACCAAACATGGACATGGGGAGAGACACACATAACTGGCTCTCTCAAGACGAGAGAACAAGTCCCACACAGAGCAGCCTTGGCAAAGGCCAGGCCTGGGGCCCTGCAGACCCATTTCCTACACTGGGAAATTTTCCCCATCAGGGGCTTCCATCTTGACTCAGTGGGGCTTTACTCGTTATTTTTCCTGAGAAACTGAGTAGAGCTTCTTTCCTTTCTCTCTCCGCACTCTGCTTTATGACATTCCCAGGGATTTAAAAATTCATGAAAAGTACATAGTGACTGGGAGAGGGAGAAGGGAGGGGGAGAAATGGGTGGAGGGAGGGGGATTGGAGGGACCATTTTTGAGGTCTATCTTACAGAGGTACAAGTGAAACTCTCTAAGAGTAGAATCAGAACGTTTTAAAACTATAACTGAGAAAATGACATGAAGGCTG